>PVKS010015802.1:0-45269 GCA_004027875.1 Aplodontia rufa
GGGGAGAAGTCCTGGAGGGCAGGGCAGGCAGCCCTGGAGGGTGAGGGTACAGCCCTGGAGGGCAGCGGAGGGCGGGCAGTCCTGGAGGGCAGGAGGTGGAGCAGCCCTATAGGGCAGGTAGAGGGGGCAGCCCTGGGGAATGAGGTGATTAGCCCTGGAGAGTGTGGTGCAACCCTGGTGGGCAGGAGTGGGGGTGGCCCTGGAGGGTGTGGGCATGGCCCGGGAGGGTGTGGGCATAGCTCTGGAGCAGGAGTGGGCGTGGCTCTGGATGGCACAGGGGAGTGATCCTGGGGGGGTGGGGTATCAGCACCATCTTGGGCAGGCAAGGGGCCTCATGCCCAGAGGCTGCTGCTGCCAGTGTGGGGAGGTGCCCTGTGCACCTAAGGGGTCCTGCAGAAAGCCCCAGCTTCAGGCAACAGGAAAGCAAGATGCAGGGGCCAGGTGGGGCTGGCATTGGGGCCTCTCCCAGCCATACAGGCCAAGGTCACTCCAAACCTCAGTAGCACAGGAAGGCTGCTGCCCAGCTGAAGAGTGGCAGCCTGAGCAGGTGGCAGAGGTGGCGCCCCCAAGCCTGCTCCCACCAGTGCTCAGAGCCGTCTGGGCTGAGTGGCTTGCTGCCTCCTGCTGGTGAGCCTGGGTTCCAGTGCAGGCACACAGGTGTCCCCCACCGCCTGTCTGTTCCTTATGGCAGGTATGGCAGGCACCTGGGGCAGAGGGTCTTGCTGAGGACTGAGAAAGCATTGCTGTGGACGTGACATGAAGTGTGGCAGGGGACAGGTGCTCTTTCTGGCTCAGGCCAGGTTCCGTGTGCAGGTCAGGTCCACACCCCGTCCTGCCCTCATACTGGGCACAGCCGCTTGTCGAGTCACCTTGCTGGGTTTCTTGCGAGCAAGTAAGGAACGTGAGAGAATCTCAAGGAGCACTTGTCTGAGAAATTTTCCAAAAACTAGCCTAAAGCTGATTCTAGCTATGAAATACACCTGGTGGGAAGCCAGCACCTCAGGCTCAGCCTCGACCCTCCTGGCCGCCCACTCGCAAGCGTCTCCCATGGTGCTCACGAGTCCCTGGGATAACAGGTGTGTGCTTTCCCCTACCCCAGATAAAAGAGTCAACATGTAAGAAAAACAAGAAGGGAAGAGAAGAGAGACTCTAGCATAATTTTATCAGACTAAAACCTTGATACTGAAGGCAGACAAAGACAATGAGAGAAGGGAAAATTACAAGACTCAGAAGCCCAGGTCTTAAAATTCTGGAAAACATTAGCAAACCGGCAGTCTCTCCCTCTGGAGGTGAACCAGTCTTCCTCACATGTGTCTCTGCTTTCCTAAATAATTCTGTCTGTATCATCCCCGGCGAATGGTGAGGTCCTCTGCAAGCCCAAGAGAAGCAGGTGGGCTGCTTCCTCCCTCATAGAGCCCGCTCTCACCATGACAAGGGACAGAGTCTGCAAGGCAGCAAGGAAGGACCCCAGCCAGACAACGCCGCTGGCTAAAGGGTGTTTCGATGGGAGCGTAGATGCTTCCTGGAGGAAGGCAGGAAAACCAGGAGGGTGCCGCTCCACCACGAGTAGGGCTTACCATCTGACAGATCAGTCATTGCAAACTGCGGTGATGTGGGGATGCCCACAGCGCGAGGGGACTTTGCAAAACGAGCATGACGTGTATGAGAGCAAGCCCCGGTATGACAGGCACTGGAGACGAGGACCAGAAGCTCACAGCAGCTGCATCAGCCATTTGCTTAAGGGCCACATGCGGGTGCAGGTGTGCACGGGTGCAGGCACGTGGCGGAGTGTTCCATAGAGCTGAAATGAATCAACAGCAGCCACACGTGATATCAGGGATGAACCTCTGAAACCGTACTGAAGGGGAGCTGGAGCCATGGCTCAGAGATTACGCACTTGCCTGGCATGCACGAGGAACCTGGTTTGACCACGTACACAACGAAGTGTCAGAGCAACAAAAGCCAAGTGAAAAACTAAATTCTCTCTCTCTCTCCCTCTCTAGAAAAAAAAAGAGGGGAAGGAAGGAATTGTACTGAATGATTCAAAATCAAGTTGCAGGGGTGGCTCAAAGGTTACAGCACTTGCCTGGTATGCACAAGGACACAAGTTCAAACCCCAGCACCACATACACTAACCACTAAGAGTCAGAAAAACAAGACCCAACTGAGAGATTCCATCTCTCTCTTAAAAAAAAAATCAAGCTGCAGCTGGGCTGTGGCACACACCTGTAATCCCAGCTATTCGGGAGGCTGAAGCAGGAGGATTGGAAGTCAAGGCCAGCCTGAACAACTTAGCAAGACCCTGTCTCAAAACAAAAGGGTTGGGGATGTGGCTGAGTGGTAGAGCGCCGGTACCAGGGACTGCAGACTGTGCACTGTTGAGGGATTCAAACACTTGAACTGACCTGGTTCTGGCAGGACTGTGGTGGCCACTTGGCTCTGAACAGCCTTGCCTCCAGGAACCCAGACAAACAGAGAAACAATAAGCACTCTACGTGTGCCTGGCCCTGCGCTAACCCACCTCAAGGTGGTTCAGCAAAGGGCCCCTGCCCTGCGCTCAAGCCCCCCTGCCCTCATGGCCACACTACACAGGCACAGCTGCTCTGAGGCCCATTCATGGCCTTGCTCTGGGTGACCTCTGTGGCCAAGTGCTGCAGGGGCAGAGACGGCACAGGTGAGCAGAGCACCAGGCCTCAGCCACACGCTGTGAGGAGCGCCTCATTGCAGCCCTTCCTGTGCCACCCAGGGCCACTGCCCCCAGCCTGTGGCATGGGTGGTGGTCAGAGTGGCCCTTCCCCAGAGACGGGCACCACGAGGGCTCGGGTGTGGTCTTCACAACTGCGGGCAAACCCGGGCCTGCTGGCTCGACCCAAGGGGCCCTTCACCAGCGACGCTGTGACATAGCCCTGGCCTCCACCACCTGGGCTCGCTGACTGTTCCCGTTAAGAGAAAAACAATTGTTTTCTTCTCCAGGTGGCTTTTAAGTAAATGCAACATGTTTACATTCCATAGCAGAAAAACAGAACCAACACAAGATGCAGCCTCCTGGCCTCCCCAGCTCCCACTCACCCCCTGCGGTAGCCACCGGTACCAATTTGAAGTGTCCTCTGTTTTCCACGCATTTACACATAGAAGCACGCACAATTAAAAACAGCTGCAGGGGCACTGAGAAAGGGGTCGTACCACATGTGCTGTTTGGGGAGTGCTGGTCAGCAGTGTGCCCGCTGCAGGGGCCAGGCTCCACGTGGCCTCCTTCCCTCCAGGCCAGCCCCCTCCACAGCCATGGGAGGCAGAGTGGCTCAGCAATCAAGAAGTGTGACACTACAATGCTCTGTGTTTGCACAAACTCATTTCCCAGCCCTAGGCCCAGCATTACGACTCGCGTGGGTGCAGTTCAGTCATTCTCCAGCAAACGATCAAATCGCTCATTTTTTTGGTCACCTCCAGTCTGTGATGATTCAAGCCCTCTCCATTGTTCTAACTGTGTCCCACACTCACCAGTCCCAGCGGACAGGGACCTTCCTCCGAGGGCTGCTTGAATACCACAGGGGCCTCCGTCCTCTCATCACAGGCTGGGCTGGAACCTCCCAGTCATGACCTGCGCTGCTGCCTCAACCTCCCGACATCACTCACTGTCACTGCCACAGGCAGGGTCATCGTTCAGGACTGTGGCAGTGGCCACGTTAGACATGGCCTTAATCACTCCCAGGAGTCACACTGAAGGTGAGCTGTGCTCCCTGCGAATCCAGACGCTGAACCTAACCCAGACCTCAGGTGACCATGTGGGGACAGGGCCTCCTCAGAGGCCATGAACAAAGACAGGGCCCCCCAGGTGGCTCTAACCCAGTCTGATTGGGGTCCTCAAGAAAAGAGGGGCTCAGGACACAGACACATGGAGGGACAACTGTGTGAGGCTCAGGAAGTGCCATCACACCAAGGAGACCCAGGGCTCTTCCAGCCACCTGTCCATGGAGCCCCACCACACTGTCTATGCTGCGCACTCAACAGGGCCCACAGCAGCCCATGGTGTGCATCCTGCTCCCAGCCCTGCCCCACAGGGCAGTCTCATGCACTCCAGCCATACCAGGTGACACAGGTCTCTTGCACTCTTGAGCCAATGGGAATCAGTTTCTGCTGTGCCACCAGAGCACTCTCCCCACCCCAACTCAGGTCCCTCCGCTACCCTCTGCCCACACACAGGCCTTCCAGGCAGGCGGAGAGGAGCAAGGGCTCTCGTGGCAGTCTGCATCTCTGCCTCCATTTGAAGCACAGCTCTTCCCTGGAACCCAGCAGCTGGGCAACTGGATCCAACAGCTTCCCCTGAGCTCAGCTCCCTGGGGCTCAGAGAGAGGGCTGAGGGAGGGTGCCCTGGCAGGGCCTTGGGGCTCAGTGCTTGCTGCCCACTGCACACAGGAGCTTGCCGGGCTGCCCCGTCAGAACTGTCCCCGGTCACATGAAGCTCCCCAGAGCACAACAGGCCATGGCTGGCTATAAGGAAGAGCTGGGACATGTGGGACATGAGACATCCTGGGGTTAAGCAGCCCCTCCAGATCCTGGGCACCCAGAAGGCCCCACCTCTGACCTCGAGAAGTAAGTGAAGGCTAAGACAGAGCACAGAAGGCACACCCCGATACACATGCTGAGCCCCAGCTGGGCCTGGGAGACTGACCGCCAGGCATCTAAGGAAACATCTGCCCAGTCACTAGCTGATCACGAAGCTAGCCAAGCAGATCCCTCATGGACACACAACAGAGTGCACTTCACAAAACCAGTTCAGAGAAGTCACTGAGCCAACCACAACACACAGCAACGGCATCTGTGTGGGCCACACTGGAGGGGAGCAAGTGGCCTCCCAGCAACCCCTGTCTTTCGGGTCCAACTGGGCCTCTCTGGTACAGAACACCCAGCTGTGTAGAAGGGGGGATGTAGACACTGTGTGGCACAACAGGGCATTGTGCCAGCTGTGGCACACCCCGCCCTCCCTTCCTTGCCTGGCCTCAGATCCTAGAGCTCAGCCCAGCTGACCACCTTGTCCCTGTGCGCCTGGGCTTGGTGCTCAGTTCTGCCAACAGCGCTGGAGGGAGGATTCTCCCTGGCTGTGCTTTCCGGGTGGTGGTGAATGGGCTGGCATGCGACCACCACCAGCTCATCAGCCACCACCTCACAGCAGGGCTCTGTGCTGTCCTACGGCTCGTGTCATCAGAGTGGCAGTCAAGCTGCTCCTCAGAGGTCTGCTCAGCCCTACAGGGCCCTCTCAAGGTCAAAGTCTCTTCCTGTGGCTTCTCCTGCGCAGCCCCTGAACACCTCCCTCCCTTGGCAGCTGCCCACCTCCCCTAGGAAACAGCTCTGCAGACCACCTTCCCTCTTCAGGCCACTGCTACGCTGTCCCCTGGCCAGGTCCTGAGCCACTGAGCCTGAGTTTGTGGCCTGTGGTGCATTCCAGCCCTGTGGCCACCTATAAGGATCTGGAGCAGCACGAAACCCAGCCAACAGGCGTCTCCACAGCCTTCAGCAACTCTCCTCCCCTCCTGACTCCTCTTCCTCTTCTCAAGTCCAGGCACCTGCTTCCGCCCCCTGCCTCTCCTCTGCGTCTCCTGCACCTGTGGTGGCCTGACTACAGGGACAGCCACTACCCCTGATGGCCCTGCAAACCTGCTGGGGGGGGGGGGATCAGGACCCACCTTGACAGCCCTTCCTGGCCCTTGGAAGCCTCTGCCACCCACACCGGGAGGCTATGGGATTGGAGTACAATGATGGCATGGGGGACAAAGCAGGCAGAGGGCAAGGGACAGTCACAGACTCACAGCAGAGCCCACTGGACACAGGACACTTCTGCTCCTGGCCAGGTACACTAGTCGTGGCTGAGTGGTCCGTGTGGGCCACTTGCCAGCCCTGGCTTACCACCTGGCCATGGGCAAGCTCTTGACGTTCATGAACGGTCACTTCCTCATCAGTACAACAGCGATGCAGCCACCTGCCCAGGGGCCTACAGAACTCCTGCCAAGACGCACTGCTCAGAGGCACTCATCCTCCCATCCTGGACAGGCAGGCTGTGACCGTGCACACCCATCTCCCTAGGCACCAGTTAAGGCAGCATTAAGGCCATGCTTGTGCCTGACTGGCTAACTTCTGGGGCTACCAGTCCTCCAGGACCAGCCAGCACACCAGCCAGCTGGACACGGTGATGGCGTTTCTCCCAGACATCCCGAAGACCACAAATCACCATCCAAAGCGGCCACCATACAGTGCCTCAGCACAGGTGCCAGTAAAGCGGCACTGCCGTCCAGAGCTGGGCAGCTCTGTCTCTCTTACCCAGGGCACTGCAAAGAGCACATTCTTAATACATGCTCATGGGAATGACAGCCTTCCGATCTCAAGAAACAGGAAGTCACTTCCAGCACCTGACCTCTTGACCCCCTCACAAGACCAGCCTTGTGCTTCTGACCACACGGGAGGGCTCTGTGGGCAGGGCACAGGACATCGCAAGAGTCCAGCCTGGGGTTCAGAACAGCCAGGGACCCAAAAACACAAGGAAGACCCCACTCGAACAGCCCTTCTAAACATGCAAAAGAGGGACTGTAGCAGTGGTTCGGTGGTATCACTGTATACCTGAGGACAGGGGCTCGAACCCCAGCACCACATACAAAACTAAGTATCAGAGAAACAAAGGCCAGATGGAAAACTAATAAAACTGATTCTCTCTTTCTCTCTCCAAAAAAAAAAAGAAAGAAAGAAAGAAAGAGAAAAAAGAAAAGAACTAGGTTGACAGTCCACAGGGTCACAACTGTCCTCTTCCTGTCCTCAGATACATCAGCGCCATCCACGGTCACTCTGGGGGTGACCCTGCAGGAGGTCTGTCCTTTCCTTCTCTAACAGATGTCACAACAAGAATACACTAATAGCTGCCAGGGAACTTGGGTACAAGTGTTCCCCAGGGAACCAGCCCTGGCCATGGCTTCTGCTCCCCCTGCCACGGCCCTCACCAGCAACAGAGGAGTGCCCAGGTGGAGAGGGGCAGGAAGAGGGCGAAGGCCCCACCCAGGCTGTGCAAGGTCACCTTCCCTCTCACCCTGTGCTGCCCACGTCCTCCCCAGGACAGGTGAGAATGGCAGAGCCAAGGAGGCAGGAAGGACGAGAGCTGTGAGAACCAGGGCTCCAGCAAGGCAGTCCCCAGCACGGGCACAGCAGACACCCTGGGCCACCACCAGAGGCTACAGGTGGCCAAGGCAGCCGGGTGGGGTTGTCGCTACTTCAGCCGCTGGCCATGTGCTGAACAACAGCACCCAGGCACTCCTGTACCCCACAACTCCCAGTAGGCTTACCTTTTTGTCTTCTTTGGTCTTTCTAACGTTTCGATGGGGCCCAAAAATGTTCTGCATTCCGAAAGCCCTCCTGGACCAGTCCCTCTTCTGGGTGCTCAGCGGGGCCCGTGGGAAGCTGCCCTCCACCCGGTAGCGGTCTGCAGGAATCTTGCTCATGGGAGGGGGCAGCGTGCCACAGTTGACACTGGACCACCCATCAGTGGAATCCGTGTACGACTCCTGGTCACTGGCATGTCCACACTGCCAGTCCTGGAGCACATGGACTGGGAGCCACCGCTGGCTGCCACCACACCCAGCACCCATAGCACCCCTCTTAGAAGGAGGGACAGAACTCCTCAAGGAGGCCTGGGGGACCTCCATATGGGAAGCTGGTCCTAAATGCTTGTTTAAGTCCCAGAACCTGTCCGTCTGGGGGCCAGTCTCAAATGGGGAGACCGGCTCAGAGTCATGGCAGAAGGTCCCATTCCAGGGCACACCCCAGGGCTGAGAGCCCCTCCCACCCACACCCTCCCACCCTGGGCCACTGCCCGGGCCGTGCCTGCTTGAGCCCCCACCCAGATCAACCACAAGCACCCGGTTACTCTTCTCTTCCTGGTTGAAATTCCCAATACCGCTGTCGCTGTTGCTGCTGGTGCTGTTGTTCTGGAGGGCATCAGCGTCCCCATCCAGGAAGGCGCGGGCCCGCACACCCTCGATCAGCTCACCCATGTCTCGGTACAGGACAGAGATGAACTGAAGCACCGGAAGTGAGGACGCGGGGAACTCTAAACAGCCGCTGGTGTCGGGGTCTGCCGTGCACACAAACCCAAAGCGCCGCGCCACACCTTGGTGGATCTTGTGATGGAATAAGTCTGGGTCCACCATGAACACATGGCAGGATGTCCGCAAGGCACCCTCCTCCTCCTGCGCCAGGCTCCCATCATCACTGGTTTGCATGGTCACCAGCCCAAAGAATCGCCTGTCGTCTGGGCACACAGCACTGAAGGCCAGCTTCTCGGCCGGGTACTCGGCCACCACGCCTGCCTTGTCAGCACACAGCTGCACGCAGTCGTGCATGATCTTCATCGTCACCAGCGAGTGGATCTTCTGCTCTGCCCGCAGGCGCCGCATGCAGCCACGGATGGCCTGCAAGCTGTCATACTCCAGGTTGGCACTCATGGAAGGGAGCTCGATGGAGCCTAAGTAGCCCACGACCATGGCCACATTCAGAATACTCGCATCCAGTCCAAAGTCATCATGGTCTTCTAGGCCCGCACTGAAAACAGAATCATCATTGATAGCTTTTGACACCTCCTCCTTGGAAAGTATGCTGGGATGTGGCACACCGGGCCCCTCACGGCCCCTCACAGCAGCAGACTCTGACAGCGATCTTTGCTTCAGTCTCAAGGGCTCTGAGCCACCTGCACAAAGAGTCGGGTTCTCAAAGATCATATTGAAAATCCCACCGGACTGCACTTCCTCCACGACTCTCTCTGCCCTGTTTATGCCCAAGGCTTTAGAGTCGAGTTTGGGCTTCAGCCAGCCTCTCCCATCGTAGAGCCCACCTTCCTCGTCGCTGGAGCAGGACTCCACGGGGCCAACGCCCTCGCCCACCACCATGTGCAGGACACCAGAGCACTTCCCGATGAGCTTCACCACGTCTTCATGGGAGGCTTTCTTCACGTTGATCTCATTGACCGCAAATATCTGGTCTCCGGCACGGAGGCCCACGAAGTCGGCGGGACTGCCCCTCATGACGCAGCTGAGCACGCAAGGTGCCTGTCCCGAGAGGGTGAACCCATAGCCGGCCCTGCCCCGGGCGACCTCCACGCTCCGCACGCGCCGTGCTGGCTCCCCGGCCCTGAACATCCTGAGGTCCTCGCAAGGTGGACAGCATGCCACACTACTCCAGGGGGCCCATGCTTCAGGGGGCGCTCGAGGCTACCACATTTCCTCTCGAAAAAGCACCCTACAGAGGAAAGACAAATAGCTGGTTACTAGCGGCCCACAACTCCACACTGACAGGTAGAGGAGAGGCAGAGTCCACACAGGCAGGGAGCCCTCCTGCAACACAGGCACCTGGCCCTGGGGGTGTCACGTGCAGGGCTGACTCAGCAGAGCCGCGCGCCAGCAGCCACGGGGGTGGAAGCAGGCCCAGCCACGCATTCCCAGGAGCATACAGGCCACAGGCATCCCAGGGTGCCCCTCAGGTAGCAGAGCCAGCTTCAGGGCCTGCTGCCATCTTGGGGTCGACGGCCCTGGAGACCACTCCATCCAGCCCTTTATCAGGTCACAGATTCCCCAGCCCCAGCATTTCTCTCAGGAGGCAGGGTCACATCCCATGACCCTCCCACAATTAATTTTTTTGAACAGAGTTGTGTGCACAAAACATTAGGTTGAAACAAGCTACACCTATAAGGCTACAGAAGTCCCCAACAGAAGGAAATGTAATGCTCATTTAATTACCCCAGCACAGGACTTCAGCACTGAAAGTGCTGCATATCACTGAAAACAGACCTGTATCGGGTCTCCTAGGCTACCCCAGGGCCAGTGGCCCATCAGGAGGACTCCTAGGACTCAGCACAAAGGCCACCCATGCTGATTCATTACAGCAAAGGGGCTCAAGAGTGAGCATCCAGAAACCCCTCCCAGTGGAGGCTCAGGACACTCCTGTCCAGCAAGGAGCTGACGACTCGTGTGGCAGAGCCAACCAGGGAACCCAGGAGACACTCGGTGCCAGGGTGTTCATTGGGGCTGGTCCCCTGGGCACCTCAGCTGGCACCAAACCTCCAGACTCCCAGAAGGGCCAGGGGTGGGCACTAGCCTCGCCATCTACACGGACCAAGGCGCAGGGGCCTCCTGTCAGTGGGGGTGCAGATGCCAGCTGGGGGCCAGCCTGCATGCAACCTGTTCTTGACGGGTCTTGGACACCCTGAGAACTCTCCACAGAACCAGACCCATTAAAGATCACTTTAAAAAGCAATACAGTAGGGGCTGGAGCAGTGGCTCAGTGCTTGTTTGGGATGCACAAGGACACGGGTTCGAACCCCAGCACCACATACACAACAAAGTGTCGGAGCTACAAAAGCCACATGAAGAACTAAATAAAAATTGATTCTCTCAAACAAAAAAAAAAAGAAAAAAGAAATTGATTCTCTCTTTCTCTCTTACTCTCTCTCTCTCTCTCTCTCTCTCTCTCACTGTCCCTCTCTCTTTAAAAAAAAAAAAAGAAAGCAATACAGCAGTGGCTCAGCTCTTGTAGCACTTGCCTGGCACATGCAAGGACCCAGGTTCAAACCCCAGCACCACATTCACAATGAAGTGTTGGAGAAACAAAAGCCAGATGGAAAAAGAAAAAACAATACAGCCTATCGTTGTGTTTTAAAGATCCAGAATACAATACGAAATATGATTTTTAAATAACTGTTGTTAGAAAAGATTCTTATGTCTTGGGAGAGTTTCCAGAACAGAGTCATAAACAGATTGAGAACCTTGCAGACACACAGAGAAACTGGGGAGATGGGAAGTGCGTGATCAGATGGCTCCAGGAGTGGCCTCTTGTGACAAAACAGACTCTCAGGGTGCACATCTGGATAAAATCATTTTTTTAAATGTATCTGTGATGGACTAGAGCAGTGGCTCAGCGGTTGGAGTATTTGCCTGGCATGTGTGAGGACCAAGGTTCAAACCCCAGCACCACATACACAACTAATTGTTGGAGAAACAAAGCCCAAATGGAAAATAGAGTTGATTCTCTCTTTCCTCTCTCTCTCTCTCTCTCTCACTCTCCCCCCTCTTTAAAAAAGAAAAAGGTATGTATGTGTGAAAAAAGCAATTTCATAAATACTGTCCTATTTAATATCTAAGTGGTGCTAAATTAGTAACTCAAGCGTTAGCATTGCACTGAATGCCTGATCTTTGTCAGTAAGAACTGGCTTAGCAGTTACAGCGCCTGCCTGGCATGTGCAAGGATGCAGGTTCAAACTCTAGCACCACGTACACAACAAAGTGTCAGAGCAATGAAAATAGATGAAAAACTAAATAAAATTGATTCCCTCTCTCTCACTCTCTCTTTAAAAAAAGAAAAAAGAAGAAAAAAGAATGTACCATTGGGGCTGGAGTGGGACTCAGTGGGTTCGGCAGGCACAGACTCTACATTCCATCCCCTGCAGCAGGAAAAACAGAAAAATATGTTAAAACACACACACATACACACACAGAGAGAGAGAGAGAGAGAGAGAAAGTAATGTATATATTAGAGTTGATCAAGAAATGTTTTTAGGGGGCTGGAGCGGTGGCTCGGCGGTTATGGCGCTTCCCTGGCATGCGCAAGTACACAGGTTCAAACCCCAGCACCACGTACATAACTAAGTGTTGGAGCAACAAAAGCCAGGTGAAAAACTCAATAAAAATTGATCCTCTCTCCTCTTTCTCACTGTCCTTCTCTCTTTAAAAAGAAATGTGTTTAGGACCTTCTCACCAGATCTTTTTAGGAGTGTGATAGGTCCACATCCTAATATCCAACACACATCCCCTCACATGGCCATCAAGTGCAGGTCTGAGATGGAGAGACCACCCTTACTATTCAGGAGGCCCATGGAATCCCAGAGTCCCAACAAGCGGGGGAGCAGTCAGAGAGTTGGTCAGAGGAGCTGCTACAAGGCAGGAGGATCCACAGATGGGCCCCAAGAGCTGCAGGCAGAAGAACCCAAAGGCTCCCAGCCCTAGCACCAACCTCAGCCTGGTCAGAGTGAACTGGGAGCATGCTCTTCAGCCGCTCAGCTCAGGTGACCTCTCTCGTCATCTATGGGGCGGGAACAGTGTATGACAGCCTGTCTAAAACATCCCAGAATTCTGCCTGGCTCATGGCAGACATCATCCCAGAGAGAAGGAGGCACCAGGGGCTCCAAAAGAGCACTACCCAGCCTGAGGACATGCAATGCCAGAGGACATGAAGAAGGGACCATTCTGAGCACTTGCCTAGCAGGCATGAGGGCCTGAGTTCAGTCCCCAGTACCACTGGGCATGGTGGTGTACACCTGCAATCCCAGTGCCTCAGGAGGCTGAGGCAGGAGGATCCCAAGTTCATACCCAGCATCAGCAACTTAGCATGGCCCTAAGCAGCTAAGACCCTGCCTCACTACAAAAAGTGAAAAGGGCTGGGGCTGGGGCTCAGTGGTAAAGTGCCCCTGGGTTCAATCCTCAACACCAAAACAAAAATAAGAAGAGGCCCCTCAGACAGGAACCAGGTAGCATCAATCTACACAATAAAACACGGCTAGGAGGTCGAGTGGCATAGACAGCACCAGGGGGCAGAAAGTGTCCCCGAGAGCCTGCAGAGCAAGAGGGCCAGCCTGGAGCTACCAGAGAGGAAGCATCTGTGCAGCTGCAAGGACAACAGGAGGGTCCCCCAACCTGGAGGGTACGTGTGGGCTTGTCCAATTGAAATTGCAGGTTATGTGGGGAACACAAAATTCTCCTTGGAGAACCCTGGCAGCAGCCAAATCAAAGCCAGTTTCTAGCCTTTGGTGCGAAGTTTGGCCTTGTTCACCTTAAAAAGCAAGGAGAGGAGGGCTGAGAGATAGAAACCAAGAAACCCCAAAATATTGGAAAGACCTCATAACCACCAAAACAGAAGCTCCCACACCACCCTGCAATTCAAGGACGCAGGCCACTGGGCCCCGAGGACAGAAAAGCAGCAGAGTCCACTAGCTACGCCAAGCCTCTGGCTGCAGGTTGCTCCTGAGGAGCTGACCGTGCAGCTGGGGTTCACAGACCCTCGGACTCATGAATGATGGTGCCTGCCCAATAGCACCTGCCTACTCGCTGCTCCAACAATGAATGGCCCATCTCCCTGAGCTAAAGACAGACAGGACTAACGCCTGAGCAGGAAAGATGCAAAGGTCCCACAAAACAATTACAGGCCTTCCTGGAGGGCACAAGAGCCAGGTGCCAGCAGAGGCCACCTGCGAGCTGCCACCGGCCTGCGGATGGCTGCAAAGCGGAGCGGGAGAGGATTTCAGCAGGCCCAGGTCACACCTGTGCAAGCTGCCCCAGGGAAGGGCAGTGCTTCACCTCTCCCTTTCCTCTGCACCTGTCCTGCTCAGATTACTGATAATGGCCAGATGGCCCTCATCCTGGAGCTCTTGCTGATGTCACTTGCTTCTTATTCACTGATTCCGAATCATATGGCGCTGTGGCACAGGTCCGGGGGCTGCCGGTTGGGAGGGTGTGTCCCAATGCGCCTCCCAAGCACTCACAGACCAGGCGGATGTGGGTCTGCAACCAGGTTATGACCCCTCCTTCAGAAGCACTGCAGATGCCCCGCACACACTGTCCCCAGGACAGCCCTCCCACTACGTCCTGACCATACCAACAGAGCCAAGGCAGCTCCCCTCAGTCAAAGATGCAACTCCAAGAATCTGGTAAGCACCCCCAGTGCTGCAGAGCCCCAAGCAGGTCACCCCAAGGGGCTGGGCCAGGCCCAATGCTCCTGGGAAGGAAAATACCACCATGGGGGTGAAGGTGCTGTCAGGCACGTATAAATGCAGCAGCCCTGCCCTTGGTACCCAGGAGCACTTAAGAAGGTTCCAATGACAGAGCCTACTGTTGCACCCACACGTAGGAATGTCCACCCCACATAGGTATGAGCACCTTCTCTGTGCCAGGTGCTGTTCTAGGCATGAAAGGAACAGTGACAACAGTCCACCCTGGGGAGCCCAAGCCACCCTTCCTGCAGGAGCCCACGCGGAGAGGGCTTATCTCCATGAGGTTCCGGGCAGGGCTCTGGTCACATGGGGTGATGCCAAGGAGATCTGAGAGAGACCCACCAGGTTGTGAGAAAACTCTGTCCACAGAAACACTGCCAGGTGGAAGTAAAGGGTCAGAGATAACACAGAAGAAGTGGGCACTAGATCCCGAAAGTCCTCCTGGCCATGGCCGGGAAATGGCTTCGTTGCAAACAGGCACTATCTTTGAGGCAGAGAAGATGGCTGGGAGAGGGGCACCAGAGTGATGCCTCCCCGGTCAAGGGGAGAAGGCTCAGGGAGGCCAAGGGACTTCCAGGACCCCTACAGCCCTGCCTCCGTCTGCCTCCGCTGTGCCTCACTTGGCAGCAATTCTGTCTCTACCACGACTGCATGCTGGGAGCAGGTGGCTGGGCTGAAAGCTCTTCTCACTTCATCCACAGACCCAGTCACCGGGCTCTCCATGAACCATGGCCTGACAGGTGCAGACTCTGTGCACTGAGCTGAGGCTCTTGGGGAAGGGCCTAGGGCCGCGTACCTGGCTTGGGAAGGATGTGAGTGGCCGGGACCAGCTGTGGAGAGGGATGCCCTGTGGTCCAGACTCCTGACTGCCCTGACCTCGGGTGCAGGCTGACCTAGCAACCTGCCTCTAACAACAGAGCCCGGCAAATGTGCTGAGATGAGACTGGGTTACATGGGACTGTGGCTTCTGTCTTGCTGACCCACTCCCTCGCTCACACTAAGGGCTACACTGCCCTAATAAGACCCCCGCACAAGGAATGGCCGCCTTGGCCAGGAGCCAGCGAAGCACAGTCTGCCGACAGCGATGCTAGCATCCTTGAACAGCCACACAAGTGAGTGAGCTAGGAAGGGCTCCTGCCTCGTCCAGGCCTTGCGAAGCCCCAGACCACCGACACAGCAAGATCAGGAGCCCTGGCTGCTTGCTGCGCTGCTGGCAGGCGATTCGCTGTGTACAAGTCGATGACGCTCAGGGCGATGTGAAATGCGAATGCCGTCAGCAGGTACGCTACGGTTCCTGCAGCAGACACGACAAAATGGCAGGGCATTTCTTCCTTTCTTCCTTTTTTAAGACAGAGGGACAGTGAGAGAGAGAAAGAGAGAATCGATTGTATTCCATTTTTCTGTGACTTTCGTTGCTCCAACACTTCGTTGTGTACGTGGTGCTGGGGTTCAAATCCATATCCTTGTGCATGCCAGGCAAGCGCCATAACTGCTGAGCCACCGCTCCAGCCCCAGAGCATTTCTTTCCAGGTGACCATGCACGGTTTGATATTTTCAAAGGTGTTCCCCAAAATCAAGTCCATAATGGGATAACCAAGGGAACCACACTCCACACACCAGAGACAAACCATCTACAGAGAAGTGACCCAAAAATGCACCACTGGACGGCTGCCTGGTGGATCCAACTACAGTCTCACCAGCTGAATGGACGCATCCCATTTCACCACGGAGAAAGCCCAGGCCCTCAGCTCGTCCTAGAGCACCACTGAAGGCAGCACACGGACAGCCGCTCTGGGAGCTGCACTCCCTGCACGAGCTCCCCAGCAAGAATCAGCCCTGCTTCTCAATCTGGCTCAACTCCCTGGCAGATCCACGTCCCCAAGCGCACACAAGCAACCAAGTCTGGGAGCAGGCCAGCAGCAGAGTGTGCCTGGCGTGGTTCCAGCAGGGCACGCGTGGACCTTCTAAAAGTTTCAGCTCTGGAGCTGAAGCAGTGGCTCAGCCATTAGAGCACTGGCCTGGAATGCACAAGGACCCAGGTTCAAACCCAAGTAAGTGCCAGAGAAACAAAGGCCAGATGAAAAACAAAACTGACTCTCTCCCTCTCTCTCTAAAAAAAAAAAAAAAAACCTTTCAGCTCTGAGGCTTTAACATTTCAAGCCCCAAGAAACCAGAGGCCGGGCTGGAGAGGTGGCTTGGCGATTATAGCACTTGCCTGGCATGCACAAATACACAGGTTCAAACCCCAGCACCACGAACACAATTAAGAGCCCCAGGAATGAAAGTCATATGAAAAACTAAATAAAGACTGCTTCTTCTCTCTCTCTCTTCCTCACTGTCCCCTCTTTCTTTAAAAAAAAAAAAAAAAGAAAAAGAAACCAGAGTTCAGGTTCAGGGACACACACAGTAGATGCCTTCACCCTGGTCTCCAGAGCAGCCTCAATCAGGAGAAAGGACACACGGAGACTCGGCCTTTAGAAAAGAAGCCACTCAATAAGTCAAGCAGTTCCCAGAACCTCAAAGTACGGAAGATAGGAATAAAAAAAGGAGAACGAGATGAGAGAGGTAAGAAGCAAAGACAGCCCCGGCACACGTCAGAACACATGGGGGGACATGTCCACCAACACGGCGGCTCGCAAAGCAGAGGGGATGAGGAGGCAGTGGACTGACATCGCCCCCCCTGCACAGAGAGCGCGAGGCACTGGCCAGGTTTGCTTCCCACTGACCTCAGAGGCCAGGTTGCTAAAGGGGCTCAGCTTCCTGCCGCTCCCCTCCCACAAGTCAAGCTGCCCAGGACCTCAGGCAAGGAGGACAGCTCCTGAGAGCCCAGGGACCCTGCAAAGGACCAGAGCGCAGGGTCCACACAGGCAGGGCCTCAACACTGCCCCTGGCAGTCGGGCTCTGGCAAAGGCCCTGCACCCAGCAGCGGCTCCAACCCCACACTTTCCTCTGGGTGGAGAACGAAGTGCAGACTTAGCAGAAAAGGTCCTGTCTTCAATTACGAAGTTTTGCTTTCGTGGTTCAGAAACATTAAATAGCACATCTCTCTGAGTGCTTCTGATCCTTTCTAATGTACTGTCTACAGCAGGTGAAATCCGAGGCCGACCGGTCCACAGAAAGCAACGTGTACCAGCTCCCAGTCCAACAGAAGGAAGTAAAAATCAAGAGCCCCGTGCCTGGGGAAGCAAAGGTCCCTCGGATGACGTCGCATGGGTGGGGTTTGGACGCACACACCACCCGTCTCAGCGTGGGGAGACAGACACGCAGCCGGAAGGCAGCAGTAAGCCGCACCCTCCCAGCCCAGGCCAGGCTGTCCTTGTCACTGCAGCACTGAGGTGGGACATCTGCAAAGAAACGCCTTCTAAATCCACGTGAAGTACACCAAGCACACAGATGGAGGCGCTCACCAAGATCCCCCTTCAACAAGAAAAGCAGCTCAGCCAGGCTTCTGAGGGGACACGAGTCAGGGACCGGCCAGTGGGACAGGCTGGGGGGCCACAGCAATAGCAACTCACTGCCACCTGGGGGTCTGGCCCTCAGCCTTCACGTTGGCCACACCTGATGCACCTACACCTGCCCTTACCTTTCTTCTGGTGATCACCTCTGCACATCATCCTCCCCAGCACCTCTACCCTTGGGCAGCCTCCACCCTCCCCTGCCTCTCAGGCCTCCCACAGGGCCCGCTCCTCATGGTCTATGACTTTCCTGCCCACTCACTCTGTGTCATTGCCAGGCAGGCAATCAGGGATGGCCCTACCCTCCAGGGACAGCTGGCATTGGGGGACACAGACGAACAGGCTGAGACCACATGCCCGGTGATGGCAGGCAGGGATGGCTTCTGAAATTGCCCTTCCTTCCCGCTCAGGGATCCACTCAGCTGCACCCCTGCCCCTGCAGCCCACCTCAGCCTCCCTTCATCCACCTGCCTGCTGACCCCAGGGTCTGCGCTGGACACGGTGGCACAGCCTCCAGGGCTTGCTGTGGGTACACAGGTGCCCTGTGAGAAACAGGATGACCCATTTCCGTGGGCAGGAAGGGGAAACCACCAGCCACGAGGAGCCAGGGGCATGGGTCACATTGGGATACCAGCCACAAAGGTCCAAGGACCTCAGAAGAGGAGGAACACAGCTGCTTCCACCGTGCAGAGCAGCAGCACACAGACCCAGGAGCCCAGGCGGAGTCCGGAGTACCCTGTGCCACTCCACCACCACAGCAGCACAGCCACCGAGCCCACGGCCCCCCTGCCAGCTCCTTGCTGGCCTAGGCCCCATCCTGGTGCCTGCAGCTTCGGGAAAGGCGGACGGGTATGCTGAACTTGGAGCCTTTCAGGATGCAACCCGTACAGCTGAGGGCACCGCAGTGCCACGTTGAATCCCAGAAACCAATACTGCTTCAAACTCTTGAAAGGCTGAAAGGTGAACCATCTCTTCCATTCGTTCTTATCTGATTTTCCCTTTTTATCTCTGCCTGCTCTTTATTTCTATTTGTGATTCCAAGACCTGTGAAAAATGGGGCGATAGATAGAGCTGGTGGATTTAGCAAACAAAGCAGAGGACGCACCACATTTCGAGGACGGACTCAGCACGTCACATTTCGAGGACTGACTCAGCCCGCAGCGCATGCCCCGAGCACCAGCCAGCACCATGGCCTCCAGCAGGCCCAGCATGCAGGGCCAAGGCTGTGCTCCAGTGCCCGCGGGGCCGACCCCACCTCACACCTGCTTCCTGACACAAATGCACAGTGGCCAGCAAAGGACAGGCGAGGGGCAGGCACAGCACTGCAGCCCCCTGCCCGCAGCCTGAAAAGCCCCGGAGCAGGCCCACCAGTTGTTCTCCTCAACACACGGGCCTCATCAGGCCTCCTACCCTAGAAATTCACCAGCCGCCTGCCCTGGTCACCCCACCAGTCCCACGGGAGACGGGGCTGCCATCATTGCTCAGAGCCGTCACAAGGCCGGGCCTCCACAAGGCCGGGCCTCCACAGGTCCTCAGCATCTTGCTCGCTCTCAGGACAGCAATGAAATCTCTGCAAACACACAAAGCACCCATGCAGGGAAAGCATGAACTCCCAGCCCACAGGACCACCAGGGCAGACCTCCTGGAGGCAGGAAACATGGGCGGCCTGAGCAGCTTCCCTAGGCAGGAGGCCTGTCCCACCACCACCTGGCCCAGGCAGGGTGTAATGGGCTGAACTGTGGCATTGTTTGGAAAAAGTCTTTCAGATGACCACATCAAGGATTCTGAGATGTGGTGATTATCAGATTATCCAGGGCGGCCCCCAATGCGATCACAAGTGTATTAAAAGTGGGGAGGGCCACACGCTGAGAAAGCCACATGGGGACAGAGGCAAGGACTGGGAGAATGCAGGCCCAAGCCGAAGGACACCTAGAGGCACTCCAAGAGGGAAGAGCCTTCTGACCTCCAGCACTGGGATGAGTTTCTGCTGATTAAGCCTTCAGTCTGACGCTCACAAGGGCTGGGCCCACGGAGGGCCCCTCCTCCCAGGACCAGCTGCACCCCCACAGTGAAGATGTCTCCAGCTGCGAAGCGCTGTGGCTCTGACTCCCCCCAGGGCTGGATTCTAGATGCCTAGCACAGCAAGGGCTCTGCCCAGTGGCAGTCGGACACCCGCCCTGCCCAAAGCATCCCCCTGGGAAAATGCTCTCTGGGCTATGACTCAGGACTGTTCACACTCACTGCCACCTCCACCTGGCACCTAGCAGCAACTCAACACCACTGAGCTCAGCAAAGGCCCAGGCATCGCCAGAGGGGCACGTCCCCTCCCAGGGTGGGCACCCCAGCAAAGCCTTCCCAGAGCTCCCTGTGTGCCAGCCGCCATCCCTGACCATCTTCCATACCTTATCCATTCGATCCCTGCTGTAGCCTCATTAACTCTTCTCCACCCCTACCCACCCAAACAGTGTCTTACTTTGCTGCTCAGACTAACCTTGAACTCCTGGGCTAAAGTGTTTCTCCTGCCTCTGTCTCCCAAGCAGCTGGGACTACAGGAGTGTGCCACCATGCCCACCCTCTTTTATAGGCAGAAACTGTGGTGTGGGAAAGGAGTTTGCCCAAGGTCAAGACAGGTAATAGGGGTGGGTGTAGATGTGGAATTTAAGGTAGTGACTGTGTTGTCCCCTCAGCTCTCAGCAAGCCTGGACAGAGCCAGGGCTCAGGGGCTATCTGCCTCTGGGAAGGCAAAGAACAACCCACAGTCCCTATCCTAAGGAGTTTGTGTCCAAGGAAGACAAGAACACACAGTGCTGCTAAGCAGATCCACCCACACCTAGCAAGGCACCAGCTCTGATGCCACTTAGGACCTGGAAGTGGGGCAGCACTTTCTTTAAGGCAAGAACAGTATAATCCCCAGTTTTCTTATTTCCAGATTAAGAAAGAGGAAAACTGCCAAAGACCAAAGCCTGGTTACTAACCAAAGTGCCAACAGGTCTACCAGTAAAATGACAAAAGTCTCATGCATTCTCCCATGCTGCTAAACCAACTTCAAACCAGGGACAAAATATGTAAACAACCACAATCACACATTGCGTGACAACATCTCAGTCAACAGGCCAGTTCACAAGACTACAGCAGCACATGTCACCCAACAGCCCGCTTCTCAGCTCTTAGCCCATCGCTAAACAACATACTGTGAGCACTATGAAATCAGGCAAGGACAAGAAGGGAGTGATCTCCAAAAACAGGTCTGCCCAAGTAAGATGTGTGTTTATACAAACTAGGGCTCAGGTAGAAAGCCACAACCATCCCCAGCGTGAAGAGTCAGAAAACAGTTTGGAATGGCAGGGTAGCTAGAGAGTGAGGAGCAGCTCAGAAAAGAGGTAGCTAGGGAGGGGATGCCCTGAAACCTTTATGCAAATCCTGTCCAAGCACAGGGAGCCTCCAAGGAGCCCTGCAGCAGGAGACAGCTGGACGGCCGACGGCACCAACAGAGACTGCAGCAGAATTTCAGTTGACCCCAATTTAACTCCAAGAATAGAACTTAACACTTCAGAAATAAAGAATCATAAGTCACTACAATGATCATCCATACTGTCCAATACACATTCAAATATTTAGATATTCAAGGACACAAGATATAGCCCATTGTCAAAGAAGCCAATGGAAACTGATCCAGGTGTCAGAATTAGCAGATAAGAACTTCAAAGCAGCTAATGCAAATGAGAATAAATAATACAAACACTTCAGTCCTCAGACTAAAGGGCCCCACCAAGTGTCCAACTCAATGAAGGGAAACAGGGGCAACTACTAGATTTCAGGATGCTGGTAACAGAAATGCTCCCACGAGCTGGGAGGGGTAGGAAGAGGTCACATACCAAGAAGTGGAATGGCTCCAGACTTCCCAAAAATATCATAACTAAGTACAGTGAAGCAACACCTTCAAATTTTTGAGAAAATAATCATACATCTAGAATTCTATACCCAGCTAAACTAAAAGGTAATGGGAAAGTAAAATAAAAATGTTTTCAGAATCAACAAAAAAAATCTACAAGGTGTTTCTTAGTTATCAGAAGAGTAGAACTTGAGCAAAATGATGAGCGTGCTAAGAGGCAGACAAGGGATCCGAGGTACTGATACCCAACACAGGAGAGACAGCGTGATCCTGGAGGGCAGCTGGCCACAGGCCTCATGGAAATCAGGACAGACTGCAGCGGGGAGGGTCTCCACCAACAGAAGCAGTGGGTGGGACACGATGAAAACCAGTTCTGACAGGTCAGTGGTGGTGACACAAAGCCAAGGGCTGTGTGAGAAAGGCTGTGCTCTGGGTCCAGCTCAGCTTAGTTAAAACATGAGTGGCGATGGATGAGGGAACCGAAAGAGGTGAAATGAGAAAGAGGGACACAGAGAAGGGGAGGGGCAGAGAGCTAACGACTCCCTCCACCTTTGAGGGCATCAAAAGGTAGTGTCAGGGCAGTTGGAACCCCAGTTGATATCCAAGAAAACAGCACAGGATGGCCTCTCTGGGGGCTGGGATAAGTGGCACAGAATGACAAAAATTGATTTTCAATCCATAGACTTTGCCCTCTGCCAAGTGTCCTGGAAGGATAACCAATACTACTGCTCAGGGACATACTGGGAACAGAAAATGTGTCAGCAGCACGCAGCATGGGCACATGCACGCCTGTGTGTGTGTGTGTGTGTGCACGTGCGTGTCTAAAGGACTGAATCAATGAGAAGAAAGAGGGGGAAGGTTCACATCAGAACATCCCCATGAGTACGGGATCTGGGACATCAAGGCCGTGGAAAAGGAGAGAGGAAGGAGAATGAGAAAGGTGGAACAACATGCTTCTTTTCTCATTCATTCAACCACAGATCTTCAAAGACGTGGAGAAAGGGTTCCTGCCTGGAGTCCACACGAGGGCCTCCACAGATGAACAGGAGCTTCTGAAACAGGGTCCTCTGAAAACCCCAGGTCAGTTGCCTGTGCCGCGGGCAGAGCATATTCTGAAGAAAGACTATTGTTTTCATTAGCTTGAGAAAGGAGACGGGACCTGCCACCTCCCAGAAAAAGCAGAGCAGATTCCAGCAGGGCTTGCACAGCTGGAACTTGTGTCCCAGGCGAGGTTTATCTTCCCAGGACACCAGTTTACCTTCAAGTACAGACCCAAGTGCAGCAAGGCCTTTGACAGACCCACCCATCGGGGAAGGCAAGTGAGGCCAGGCACTCTCTGCACAGAATGGGGATAACAGCGGGAACCTCCAAAATGACATCAGGAGTTGGAGGGGGCTGAACAGCAGCTTCAAAGATAACCAGTGCTGACTCCCGGACACTGACTGCTCCCTCTCAGGAAAGAGACCTTGCAGCTGTGCGTAAATCAAGGCTCCTGAGAGGGAGAGAGGATCCTGGATTATTTGGTTGGCTCTAAATGCAATCCCCTGCGTCCTCACAGGACAGAGACAGAGGAAGACCTGAAAACACAAGAGAAGCTTTGCAATGCTGGTAGCAGCTGTGAGCCCAGGAATGAGACATGAGTGACGCAGTTCTCCCAGGGCCAGAGAGAAGTGGCCTGTGAGACACACTGCAGACTCCTGGCCAAGAGAACTGTAAGAGAAAAGTTTCTGTTATTTTGAGCCAGTAAGTTTGTGGCACTTTGCTATCGCAACAGCAAACTAATGCAGGTGCTAATTAGGAAGTAAATAAAATGTTTACAGGAATTCTACCAAAATGCCCACAGGTGCCCATGTGGCTGCCCAGAAAGTGCTAGGGAACTAGCCGGGAAGGAATACACCTTTCCCTCTCAGCAGCCACCCAGTTTGCCGGAGTCCGACACTCCGTGAATAAATGCCAAAAGACAACAGTCAGGAGCCCAAAGGCTCGGCCATGTGTGGGCAAGCAGAGCTCAGCGCCCTTGCTTCCTCCTTCCCTTGACAGCTGAGTCTCACCACAGCCTCCACCTCCAGATTTCCCACAGGTCCTGCAGCAGCCAGGCAGCCACTACCTCCAGGCCCTCCATCTCCACGACCGCGCTATCCCAGCCTCCAGCCCCACAGTCTCTCTACCTAAACTCTCTGAGGCCCTACTCAAAATAGAGGGCCCCTGGGTATCCCCCCAGCACACAGGCTGGTACCCAACTGGTACCTCCCTCATCACCTGCTGACCTGACCACCCTCAGGCACCCAGCCCCTGTCCTCTCTGCAGCCCAGGTATGGAGCCCGTCCTCACCCCTGTCTTTGCCTACCTTGAAGCTGTGTCTCACCTGCCTCTGCTCCCACCTGTCACAGAAGCCTCCCAGCTTGTCCTGTCACCTAGGCTAACAGTCTAAGTCTGCCTGAGGGCAGGTTCCAGCCTCGAGGGATTTTATGGTAAATCCTGGACTTGAAGATTTTTGGTTTTGGGTTTCAGAGTTTTTTTTGTTGGCTGGTTGGTTGGTTTGTACCAGGCATAGAACCCAGGGCACTTAACCACAGAACCACAACCTGCCCCTTTTTATTTAGAGGCAGGTTCCCACTAAGCTGCTTAAGGACTCACAAAGTTCCTGAGGCTGGCTTTGAAATTGTGATCCTCCTGCCTCAGCCTCCAGAGTTGCTGGGGTTTCAGCCATGTGCCACCATGCCCAATTTGGACTTTCAACTTTTGAAGAAAAAGATCCAGGCCAGCATGCACCTGCCCTGGCCATCCATAGGTGTGCAGGGACTCCTGACTCAACGCCCTTGCCTAAGCCTCGCCCTCAGTCAGCATGGCCTCCCCATCCTGTTCCAGGCCTGTGTACCTGACACCTTCATCTAGTTTCCCAAACCACTGCAGAGGTGCACATTGTAATTCTGGTTTTCCAGAGGGAGAAAACTCCCACTGTGACAGAAAAGTTTCTCCTGACTTTTAAACAATACCTTAACTCAGAATCAGTTCTGCCTTCCCCACATCACCTCTGGGTTCAAGTCTCAACTCTCTGTCAGGGTTTGCAGGACTCTTCCCAAAGCAGCCTCCCTGCCACCAGCCTCCTCCCTGGGCACCTTCTCACCTGGAAGGCCTGCAGGGAAGGGAGCCCGGCAGAGGTCCCTCCCACAGCTTCCCACAATGCAGCCATGAAAATAAATGACAGAACCACGCTGATGGTGTGGATCATCTCTCCACTCTTGAGCAGGCCCCATGGCAGGTCCTAAGAGGAGACAGGGGGGCACATGAGGTGGCCACCCACCCAAGGGCACATCTGGGGCAAGTGGCCAGGCAGGTGAGAGACAGATGGTCCAATCTGGGGGGCAGCTCCCCAACTACACTCCAAAAGTCTGGGGCTGGCCACATGTACTCTAGGTTGGTTCTCTGTCTACGCTGCACAACTCTGAGTCCTCTCTGCCTGCACTGCACAGAGCTCCCCTCTGTCTACACTCCACAACTGCAAGCCCCACACTCCACAACTCCAAGCCCCCTCTGTCTACACTCCTCAACTCTGAGCCCCCTCTGAGTGCACAACTCAGAGTCCTCTCTTGTCTACACTCAACTCCGAGCCCCCTCTGTCTACACTGCAACTCTGAACGCCCTCTGTCTACACTCCTCAACTCTGAGCCCCTTCTGTCTGCAGCGCACAACTCCAAGCCCCCTCTTTGCACACTCCACAGTTCCGGCCCTCAGGCTACACTGGGCCAACCTGCCGTGGCTGACCTGCGTTCCTGCAGTGACTTCCAGAGTTGGGTCCCTGGAGACGCCTCTGCCCAAACAATGCGGCGGAGAATCCAGACCCCGCCGCTCCAGCCGGCCGGCTTCCTGGCCGCGTTCCGATCCCGCCTGGCCCAGTCCCGGCCCCAGGCCCAGCCCTGCTTCAACTCGGAAGTCGCCCCTACCGGGCGCTGCGGGACCCCCCTCTCGGGCCCGCGGGCCCCGGCCCGCGCGCACCGGCCCGCGCAAGTTCCCGGAGGCGGGGGAACAAAGGAGGCCCGGGCGGCGGCCCTGGAACGGCCCGGCGGGCGGCGACTGGGACCCGAGCGCGCGCCGGGAAAGAAAGGAGGGGCTGGCACGCCGCCCCACACCTACCGGGCCGCGCCGCTCGCTCCCGCCCGAGGCCGGGATAAACGAGCCAACGGTCGCCGCCGCCGAGGGGCGGGGCTCCGGGAGGGCGGGGCCCCGGGAAAGGTGGGCGGGGACGGGGCGGGGCGCCGGGAAGGGCGGGCTTTGGGTGGAGAGGTAGGCGGGGCTATGAGAAGAGGCGGGGCTCCGAGCATAGGTGGGCGGGGTCCGGGTGGAGCTCCGGGGAAGGGGTTCGGGGAGGAAAGATGGGCGGGGACGTTGAGCTCCGTTGAGGGCGGGGCTATGAGATGGCTATGTGGGCGGGGACTGGAAAGTGGGGCTCCTGGGCGGAAGGGTGGGAGGGTCGGGGCTCTCTCTAAGGCGTGAGGCTCCAGGGAGGCGGGGCTAGCGCGTCCTCAGGAGGTGGGGGCGGGGCGGGGCTCCGGGTTAAGAACTGACGGAAAGCGGCCCTCCCGGGACGGGGGGAGGGAGGCGGGAATGGTAAGGGACGAGGGCGGGGCCCGCAGGGGCGGGGAAGGGCGGGCCTCTGAGCTTGGGCGGGACTTCCGCCGCGCGGAGGCAGAGCTCGGGTCCCTCTGGTTCACCAATCCCGGCCTCCAGCCTCATCCTGCGGCTCCACCCGACACGCCCTCCCCGCATACGCCGGGAATTCCTTTATATTATAGGGAGGGCAGCGGGATGGGAAGCGTAGTTTCTTCCTAGGCGAGAAGCGTGGCGATCACAGGTGGCAGGGGTGAGGCGGGATGCACACGCCAGAGGAGGGGGCGTCCACCGCCGTGGAGGGGGCGTGCACCTGCTGGGGTGGGGGCGTGCACCTCCAGGGAGAGGGCGTGCACCTGCTGGGGTGGGGGCGTGCACCTCCAGGGAGAGGGCGTGCACCTGCTGGGGTGGGGGCGTGCACCTCCAGGGAGGGGGCGTGCACCTCCAGGGAGAGGGCGTGCACCTGCTGGGGTGCGGGGCTCCAGCCCTGGCCACCAGCATCGCCTGGGCGCGTTTGTCTGCGCTGAGTTCTCAGCTCTCCCCTGATCTGTCCAGGACAACATGGCCTTGTGGACTCCAAAGAGATCTTTAAAGGAAGGTAAAGGGGCTGGAACGGTGGCTCAGCGGTTTCGGCGCTTGCCTAGCAAGCACGAAGACCTGGGTTCAAACCCCAGCACCAGGTACACAACTAAGTGTTAGAGCAACTAAGGCCGTGTGAAAAACTAAATAAAGTTGTTTAAAACAAAAATTAAAAAATAAAGGAAGGTAAGGCCAGAACTATGGTGTTACTCCACCTCTGTTTGTCTTCGTCCTCCACAATCACAGTTTCTTTGGAATTTCTGTTCCCACTTAGTTGTGATGACTGCCCAAAATATTTACAGAAAGCAGTCCACTGGGATTTTGCTGTGATATCCAAATGTGAGGGTAACCCTTAGTGGCTGGGTCCTTCCCTTTTCAGTTAGTTAGACAACACCCCAACCTGGCTACCTAGAACTTCCTGGCTGTATATTAAATCCTCATAACAAACTCGCAGCCATGATGCCAGCCCCCCACTGACTGCAGATCAATAAGTTAGGCTTCATATTCCCCTCCAATGCCTCAGAATGACAACAGGGCAGTTTTTTGTTTTTTTTTTAAGAGAGGGACAGTGAGAGAGAAACAATTTTTATTTAGTTTTTCATGTGACTTTTATTGCTCCAAGACTTTGTTGTGAACATGGTGCTGGGGTTTGAACTCAGGTACTTGCGCATGCACCATAACCACAGAACCACTCCTCCAGCCCCCAGGGCAGCTTTTTAAACACCTGGCTTCTTGCCATATGCATCTCTTGTCTTGGCCTTGAGAGTTACCAGAAGTCATAACTGCTTGGTAAATGTGTTGGCCACAGGTGTGCTCTGCTGAGCAGTGAGGCCTGAGGCAGAAGTCTGTCCCCTGAAATCTGTGGGGAGAGGCGGGAGAGCAGGTGGGTCTCACCCAGTGTGAGACCATGGCCCCTTCCTGGTTTTGTCACCTGCCACACTCAGCTCCGTCTGGTCCGTCTCAGCCATCTCCCTTCCCCTACTTAGTCCAGATTGCTTTTTCATTCCGTTTCCTTTGACCGGTGCTGGACCTCTCCGTTCCTTCCTTTTGCCCTCATCTTCTCATCTCCTGCTTCTCTCTTCCCTTTTCGGTGGTCACTTGCTGCTGTCCACTCTCTGATCTTCTGTGCACGTGAACACCCAGTGCAGCCCCGCTCCTGTTTTCTTCCTCTTTCAAGTGTGTCACCTGCCTTGCGTGGTTTCAAATATCAATATATATATATATATATATATATATATGTGTATATATATATATATATATATATATATATATTTCTCTCTCTCCCCGACAGTCACCCTGCACTTGCTCTTTCACCCTAGAGGTGGTAGCAGTGCCCTGCTGTTTCCTGTCCTAGACACCACCACTTTGCTAGGCTGCTCAGAAGTGACTGGCATTGCTGAGCACAAGGCAAAGAAGCTGGGGAGGGCTCATGGGAACAGCCATGAGCTGTGGTCCCCCTGCTCCCTGGCTTAGGGACCTCTCCAATCACTCCCCTTGAGAATGCCATCTGCTCCCTCCTGAGACCCAAACTGGTAGTACAAGAACTAATGACTGAGCTGCCAACAGTGCCTAGGAGGACCAAAGGAGGCAGAGGGAGACCCCATACCCTCGTGGTAAAACCTTCTGGAAGCAGAGCCAAGGCAGAAGGAAGCAGGTGCAGAGTGCAGCTTCTGAGACCCCTCTGAGAAGGTAGAGAGTGGCCCTGAGAGATGGCAGAGCACGAGGGCAGGCCCACCCTTGCCCTCTGCTTGCGGCCCAGTCCAGACGCCTATGGACTTGGGGTGAACAGAGGAAGAGAACTTGTCCCTAAGTCCTTGAACCTGTGCCAGGGGGCTGAGAAGCAATCCCAAGGAGCCCACCAGCCCATCCCTGCGAGAGTCAGGGCCCCCAAGGTGGGAAGAAGGTGTGTGAGAGCGGAGATGGAGAGGGGGAACCAAGTCCTGTTTTGAGGAGAGCTGTCTCGCTGACTACTCGTGCAGCGACACCCACATCGCCACCGTCTGCACCTCACACCATCAGTCCTGGCTGAGCTGTGGTCACTGCCCAGCACCAAATGGCATAGGAGAACCCGGTCGCCGTGCACGCACCCCACCCACAGCCCACTGGCTCCTCTCAGTCACAGTCAGTCCTGAGTCCAACAGGGCAGGATGGTCCATCCTTCTGTGGCCTTGAGGTTAGGACCCCTTGGTGGCTTGCCCAGTGGAGAGACCCAGGTATTGCTGCCCCACCAACCTCCACTGCCATGCCATCCCTGCATAGATAGTCAGGGACCTGGAGCCAGAAGCTCTGCCTCCCAAGTCCAGCCCCTCCCCACCTCCAGACTCAGAGGAAGCAACAGCTGTGGATCCCGGCTTCCCCCACCACTTCCTGAGGGCAGACATTACCCTTGTCACCCACTGCTGGAATGCTCAGAAGTGACCTCATCACTTCACAGAAGGCCAGGAAACTGGGGCTCCCTGCCTCTTACGTGAGGAATGACCACACATACCTGGGTCTCAGGTGTGGCCCGTGGACCAATGCTCCTGTCAGTTCCAAGCTGTGCAGCCTTGGAGCCACTCCCCGCAGTTCAATCCTCCTTCTGTAACTACCAGGGGCTCAGCCGGGCTAAGCTAGGCCTGTTTCCTCACCTCCAAAGCAGATGTAGAAATAGCACCTCAGGTGCACACCCCCTCAGTGCCAGGATGAGCCCTCGCTGGGCCACACTGCCAGGGGGACCCGCACCCAGATCCACGCAGCACCAAGGCTGTGCCTGGTGCTCACCTTCCTCCTGGGATGAGGTGGCCCACACACACGGGGCCACCCATCTGTCCAAGTGAAGGAAAGAGGTTCACCAAGCGGGAGCCCAGCAGCTGGCATCAGCCCCATCGGGTCTTCTCCACTTGCACTTCTCACTGAGACCCCTTAATCTCGCCTCTTCCTCCTGCAGGGCTCGTGGGGGAGCCCAGCTTTTGGACACCTGCTGCCTCCCTGGTCACACAAACCCTTGAAATATAAAGCAGAATTCGGAGAGGCAGAACCGCACCTCATAGAGACCCCTGGTGGTCCCTTGGTGGCCCAGCGTGGGGACCCCCACCGTCCATGGTAAAGAACCCCGGGTAGCCGTGTGGCCCAGTGGGGAGGCCAGTCTTGCCTGCAGTCCCACACACATGCGCCCTGCTCTGCTCCTCTGGCACCAGTTAGGCCAGCCTGAGCCCCTCCTGCCCAGCAAGGCTTCTCCCTGGGCTGCTCAGCCGGCACAGCCAGGCACCCAGAGGCCCCAGCTCGGCCCCAGAGCCTGGCTGCTCCACTCAGTCTCCCACTTCAGTCCAGGCCACGCCACCAGCCCGATAGCATTCAGTCCCTAGCCCAGCTCAGCCATCTTCTCCCTCCCAGCCCCCACTCTTCTTTGATGTCCTCTTCCTCTGCCACATGGATGTCGCCAACCAGCACCCTAGCTTCTGCCTGTTCCCTCCAGCTCCTCCCCCAACTGCTCACACCCCCCTGCTGTGGTCCCCAACCATAGCCTGAGGTCTCTCTCCCCTCCCAACACCCATCTGCAGCCACCAACCACTCTGCCCACCTCTAGGGAGGCTCCCCAAGTGCGCAGGTGGGTATCTCAGGATCTGAGTGGGGGGCTCAGAGCAGGGCTGTGCCTTGCCTCTGAGGGTGGGGTGTGACTCCTTGGCCGAGCCAGGCCCTGAGACAATCCGTGTTCCGCACAGGGGCCATGTAAGGACCCCAGCTGTCCCCGCCTAAGCCACATCACCACTGCCATGGGCTGCAGGAAGAAGCAGAGCGGGCCGGGCCTCCACAGCCCTGCGCACGCAGCAGTGAAGTGCTTTTAAAGAGCTAGGGGCTTTTCTCCCCAGGACCCCCACCCCTTGGTGCTAGGATGGAACCCAGGGCCACACACACCCAAACATTCCTGCCGTGGAGCTTCTGGGCAGCTGTTTCCAGAAGAGCCCTCAGCTGAGAGGAGCAACAGAGAGACACTGAGCTGCTGCTGCGGCGGAGGTAGGATGGGGCCAGGAGCCGCCCGGAGCAGCCAGAGACAGTTTTGCTTGGGACCCAGTGAGTATGAGGGCAGGGATGGTGACCTGAGAGCCCCCAGGTGCCCCACCTGAATGGTTCTGCCCTCCGCTCCTTCCCATCTGTTTCTCCGAAATGCTGAGCCCACTTGCTCTGGCTCCACACCTTCAGGCGCCTCTCTCTAGGTGGCCCTTGCTGGCCATCAGTGGCCCTCGGGGCAGGGAGCACCCTTCCCGGCCACACCCCTGTGCTGTGGAATTCATGAATTAAAGGAAGCATGATGTTGTTTTTAGCTGGAACACACGATATTAATTAAACAGGACACATTGTTACTAAACAGAGCACATATTAACTAGGGACAGTGTTACCAAGTGGAACAGCACCAGCTGCAGACCATACTGTTCCTACACAGAGCTCCCGCATTTCTCCTGGTCCCAAGACGGATCGCTGTGAAGGTCCAGCCGGCCACCAGCTCCTTGCTTTCACGGAGCAAGAAAGGCTTTTACCAGGCAGATGGCTGTCCCCTGTATGGTGGGAATGCCAGAGTCTCGTTGGAAGGGGCTGGAGGGGGGTTGGAGCGGTGGCTCAGTGGTTACGGCGCTTGCCTAGCATGCGCGAGGACCCGGGTTAGAACCCAGCACCACATACACAACGAAGTGTCAGAGCAACGAAAGCCATGTGAAAAACTAAAATTGATTCTCTCTCTCTCTCTCTCTCACTGTCCCTCTCTTTTAAAAAAATGGGGGGGGGACAGAGGGCGTGTCCACCTGTGCATCCCGACCTTCATAGCCTCTGTGGTACAGGACCAAAGCAGCTGCACCAGAATCGCTCACATGGGACAATGGCAGCTGGAGGAAAAGCCCCTAGCACCCTCCTTCACAGAACACCAATAAGAACCATCAGAGGGCATCAGGGTGCTGAAACCAGGGGACGGGGCGGCACTGGCCCACACTGGCTGAGTCCTGGCTGCTGGCGGGGGTGGGGGGCGCTGCAGATGAGGACTTGAAGGCAACTGAGCATTTTCTAAAAACAATTGCATTTGACTCTTCTCGATCTCCCTAGCCTGTGCACAAGGCCAGTGCGTTGTCCCAGGTCAGGGCTTTTCCTGGGAGCCCAGGCCACGGAGCTCTGCCTGAGGATGGGCACCACAGCGCCGTGCTAGGCCCCCTCAGAGTCCCAGCCGCTCAGCTCCGCTCAGCCCAGCCCTCGCATATGCCCACGTGCAGGTGCGTACACTGAGGCCTTGAGAACGAAGGCTCGGCACACGTTGCTGTCCGGCCGCTGCCCAGCCTGGCCGCCTTGCTCAGCTCTGCCTCCCTGCACTGGCCCGCCACCTGGGAACTACAGGAACACGCGGACAGCAGAGCAGAGCCACGGAGCACACCACAACTCAGGAGGGGCCACCTGTCACCAGCACCCATGTGGCCTCCTCTGTGGGTCCTGCAGAGCTTTGAGCAGGGAGACAGGAGTGCACTGACAGCCCTGGGGCAGGTAGCTTGGGACTGAGGCTCAGGGGCTGCTGTGCTCTGCATGTGTCACCAAGTTCACCTACTGGAAGCAGTGTTCAGAGGGGACCAATGAACTGGCACTGAGGCCGGTGCCCATGAGCCCAGATTTCAGAGAGGACCTGGACAGTCTGGGGCCAGGAGAAGACTTGTCACCCGAACAATGCCTTGAGGAGCCACTGGGGCTGCCTGACAGCCCAGTGCACCCCAGCCTGGACTGGATGCAGGCCCAGCCCTCCCCAGAGCTCCTGCAGAACCTGAATCTGTAGGCTGGGACCGCGGGGCTTGGGGCCAGGCCTGCTGCAGGGTGCCCAGGATTGGGGACCTGGAGGTAGAGGAAACAGTTCTTGAGCCGCCAGGCTCAAGGCCAGTCTTCCTGCTGGGCTTCTGGCTGACCTGGACAGTGTCCTCTTTCCCTCCCTGTGCTGCCTGTGGGAGTGGGACCACACATGTCACTCAGGGTGCTCCATGGTGCCTTGAGGACACAAGGGCACCTGTCCTGGGCTCACAACTTTCAGGGGCCAAGAAGGCAGCAGACCACAGAGGACCGACATCAAGGCAGGAGCTGGAGCCACGCCTCCCAGGGCCCTTCTCCCTGGAGACCACCTCCTGGGCCCCTGAAGGTTCCCCCAGAGCACCCTTTATCCCCCATGTCGCTCTGTGCACATGGTGTGGGGCTAGAGGAGAGCACACAGCCAGCACCCAGCCCTCAGGGCCCACCCAACCTTCCCTCACCTGCCAGAGCCCCCACCCCACATCCAGCTCCACCAGCCCAGCAGGGGAGACCTCAGTGGGGGCCATTCCCAATCCAGTGTCCAGGGGAATTGTGCAACTCTGCATCAGGGCTCTCCAGAGACACAGAAGCAAGAGGAACATGAGATGGTGACCAACACATAGCATCTGTGTCATCTACATTACATAATAAGACATTCAAATAAATCTCTGAGACAAGAGACAGAAAGGGGCTTGCTCTGTAAGTGCAGGGCTGCCAAATCTGAGGTCCTCGGGGAAGCTGGCAAGCTACAGCCCAGAGAAGGGTGGATGCTGTGGCTCAAGCCCAAGGCATGCGCTGCAGAACACCCCCTTCCTCAGGGGAGCACCCTGCTTTCTCTTGAGGCCTTCAACTGATTAGACAAGGCTCACCCCACTGATTTAAATGTTACCTTTCACAACAATGTCTTGCTTGTAATGGTGGCAAGCTCATCCCAGAGAGGCCTTGTTTCTCTGTGATATGCCAAGATGGAGCCAATCACAGTCCTGGAGGCAGTAGAGGGATTGGGCCGGTCCATTTAGAAGGTTCAGCATTGAGGTCATTGAAAAACTTAAGGGGAAGTGAGAGCAGCCTCCTGCAGTGGGATTTGGGGGTTCAAAGTTTAATTTCTGCTCTTTCTATCTGGTTGTCCCACCCCATGCCTCAGGATGCCACCGCTCCCCACCAGTGCTCCTGACCCTGGAGCATCTCACTGAGGTTCGAGTCAGCCCTGTGGATGTGCCCGCATCTGCCCTGTAGCAGCAACAGACAGGGGCGTCCTTCAGCCTGCCGCCTGTGGGTCATTTGAGCCTGCCACTTGTCCTTGCCTCCCGGGTGCTCTGGAGCGGCCCAGTCTCCACGCTCTGCACCCACGTCTCAGCCCTGGGCACGGCAGCCATCCCCACCCTGCGCTGCCTTCCTGTGCTGCCCTTCGAGCTGCGACAGCTGCGTGGTCTCTAGAGCACTTCTTTACCGGAACTACTGATGGGGCTGTGGTGCTGCTGGGCTCCTCTGGGAGCAAGGGGACCTCCCTGACTCAGGCCTAGGCTCAGCTCCTCCGCAATGGCGGTGGCTGACACCTCCCTTGCAGCACTTCAGCACATGTGGGTCCTGCGTGTGTGGCTCACGGCCAGCAGAGGGCCGGGGGTCACCCTGGATGTTAGGGTCCTCTGCAGGCACCTTGGCTCTGGGAACCACCCATCCTTCCAGCTGTTCCTGTGAAACCTGAATTGCAAGCCAGGCTCGGATCAGGGTGGCAATAACAGTGACAAACCCACACAGTTTTCTGCCACCTCTCATAGATCCAGAGTCATAAGACAGACAGCAGACTTGCAGGAAGCTTCTTCTTGAGGGGTTGGGGTGCACTGGGTCCCCAGGCAGGCATCTATCCTGGGGAAGTTGCCACTTGTCCCCTCACTTCAGAAGCCACTGCCTTCCTGCCCACCAGTGTCCCAGTGCAGGTGACCCATTGGGTTCCTGCTCCTGCGCCCTGCAGGCCAGTCCAGGAGGCTGATGCCTCCTATGCGGGACACACCAGGCGTCTCCAGGGCCTGTCTTCCTGTTGCTCCAGGTGCAGCCGCGAGGCAGCGTCCCGCAGGAGCCCCCTGGACAGTGCTGTCCGGGCTTCCTTTTCAAGGCAGATCACTCGAATTTCTCCAGCCATGGTGAACAAGGGCAGCGCCCCAAGGGCTTTGGCTTGGAGGGTGGGGAGGGCCCAGCCTACCCCCTGTGCATGCCAGTATCATGATCCCAGAGTGGAGCTCAAATGGGGACCTCACCTGCTGCGAGTCACACAAGATGAAGACCTCCTCACCCCTGCGTGGACGGTGGTCTTCTAAACCACAGACTTGAAAAGTAGGGAAGCTGTGGTTTCATTTTCGTTTTTCTCTCTTTTCTGTCAACAAACAATAGCAAAACAGCAGAACAGACAACGTGCAGCTGGGGACGGGGGTGGCTGAAGTGGAGAGGACACACATGCCCAGCAGCGAGTAACTGAGTCCACAGGTCACCTTCCGGCAAAACCCACAGCCTGCTGTTCTAAGCCGGAGGCCCGCGTTCGCGCCCTGTGTTCAGCCTGGAGAACCCTCCCGGCCAAGGCGCCCGCAGGCACGGGGAAAGCTCTTCCGCAGGTCTGCACCCCCGGAGGGAGCCCGGCTCAGGCGTCCTTACGGCTGCCGAGGACGCCTTCCTTGCACGAGAAGGGAGCACCAGCTGCTGGAATCTACCTCAGAGACCCCCGGGACTCATGGCAAGACCCCACCCGCGGGAAGGAGCGTGGAGACTCCTCTGGCTTCTCCGGGTGAAGTACAAGCCTCTGCGCAGCATACCGTCCTCGGCCACGGGCTGGCCTCAGCCACTGTCACCTGAGTAGTCTCACCGTCACGACCTTTCTGCCTCCTTGTTAGAGAGAGAGAGAGGGAATTGACTTTAGTTTTTCACGTGGCCTTCGTTGCTCTGATACTTCATTGTGTTCGTGGTGCTGGGGTTCGAACCCGCGTCCTCGTGCATGCCGGGCAAGCGCCGTAACAGCTGAGCCGCCGCTGCAGCCCCTGCGCCTCCTTATTCTGATTTCCCTAGGCTCTATTAGAATGCTGCATTCATTGCATTTCTCTTGTGAATCTGTTTTTCCCCCAGTGGGAAAAAGCCATTCTCTCAAATTAAGAAGATGTTTTTAATTTTGTAAAAGATTAAATTGTCTGGTTGCGGGGTGGCTCAGCCCTTGGAGCCCTTGTCTGGCATACACAAGGAGCCAGGTTCAAATCCCAGCACCACATACACAACTAAAAGTCAGAGCAACAAAGGCCAGAAGGAAAACAAAGAAAATCGATTCTCTCCCACCCTCTCTTTAAAAAAGAAAAAGATGACATTGACAACCTTGCTTCTTTCCTTTTCTGTTGCTGGGACTCCGCCCACCAGTGGCCAGAACAGAGCACTCTGAACGTGACTCCGCCATGCTCCGAAGCCCACAGCCCGTCTGTGAGAGCGCTCTGCATCTCGACCACGGCATGGATCAGATCACTGCTGTGCAGCACTTCTACCGCCTCTTCCTGTGCTCCAGGGTGACGCTGAGGTGGCATCGAATGGCATCGCGACACAACCTCTCGACTGCAATGGAGGACTCAGTCCTCCACCTGGCACCGTGTCATGGCTCCCTCTCCTCACCGCAGGCCTCGACAGGCCTTGGCAATCCTCTACGGTATCCACATAGGGTGAAATCACTTTATTTGGTGGATTTGTTGAGAATCACCTGCTCTTCTTAGGCAGAATTGTTCCCAGCAACAGTGTTCAGCAGCCACTGTGGGGCCCCCTGCAAGTGGTGGCCTACTCTGTAGGCTCCAGGCCCCTGGCATGTGGACGTGGCAGCTGGAGCCGTGGGCTGCCTGCGGGGCAGACAGGCAGGACACGGGGACACAGGTCTCTGTGTGTCCTGCATGTCCCTGAGCACTGCAACCAGCATACCGAGGAAAGATGGGACTCCTCCCAGGTGTGAAGGACGCCAAGGCCTCTTGCAGAAACCCTGGCCTGTGGAGAAGAGGCAGTGCCGTGAGCCCATCCCCAGCTCCCGCAGGACACGTGCCAGCCACAGCAGTGATGGCCCAGGCACGGGACGCATCCCGCAGCCCAGGCAGCTGTCCAGCCACCTGGCCAAGGCAGTGGTGACACTCTCCACCTTCTCACATGCCGTCATGTCCAACGTGAGGCACACATACCTGACTGCACAGCCCACGCCCCTCGCCCACCTGTGGGCAATGAGCCGAGTTGCTTCATGGTCCCCTCTGACCGCTGGCATCGCCTCTGGAACCGAGTACAGAGTTACGAGACCAGCACAGTGGAGGAAATCCAGCCTGTCGGAAAGTCTCCGTCTCAGGGTTTTCTGCTGCTCCCTAACCAAGGCGACCGATCTCCAACGTAGCATGAATGAAGGTTAACGGCTGGACAGCACTTAGCCCATGCTCTTTCATGGCTCAGGGCGACGCTAAGGTCAGGTATGACACCCCTGGTGGCGCTCACCTGTGCTCCCAGTAGCTCGGGAGGCTGAGGCAGGAGGGTCTCAAGCTCAAAGCCAGCCTCAGCAACCTAAGTTGTCTCAAAATTATAAATAAATAAATAAATAAAAAGGGCTGGGATGTGGCTTAATAGAAGAGTGCCACCAAGTTGCACCCCCAGAGCCACCAAAGAAAGAAAAGAAAAGAAGGTGCTGAGTTCTTGTCGGAAACAATGAAGCCTGAAAGACAAAAGAACAACTTGGAAGGACTGGGAAGCTGTGAGCCTAGGATTTGATAGCTAGTGAAAATCCTTGACAGATGGAGGCGAAGTAGACATCTCAGGTAACAAGCAGGCCGAGTGGCTCTTGCCGCTGCGCTGCGAGAGGGGCCAAGGGCTGCAGGCAGGACGCGCCAGGGACACGGGGACCACAGGCAGGGGGACACTGGGAACACACCGGTCTGTAAAAGGCTGCTTAAATTCTCTAAAGAACACGGGACGTTTAAAGCAGAACGCTCCTGCACCCGCAGCTTGGCGCACGGACACAGGCGCGTTGCCTATGAGGACAGCACAGGATTGGCGGGAGTGTTTATATTGTACCCAATCAGCCGGGGTAAACCAAGGACATGCGTTAGAATTCCCACAGCAGCCACTGAAAAAGAACACAGAGCCAGGCGTGGTGGCACGCGCCTGTGATCCCAGGGGCTTGGGAGGCGGAGGCAGGAGGATCCCAACTTCAAAGCCAGCCTCAGCAACTCAGCAAGGCCCTGAGCAAAATAAAAAATGAAAAGTGCTGAGCAGGTGGCTCAGGGGTTAAGGGCACCTTGGTTCAATCCCCAGTACCATAAATAAATAAACAAACAAATTCAGAAAAAAAGAGATGATACCGAGAACACTGTAACTTAAAAACCAATGGAGGAGGGACTGGAGTGGAGCGGTGGCTCAGCGGTTACAGCGCTTGCCTCACATGCACTAGGACCTGGGTTCAAACCTCAGCACCACTACACAACTAAGTGTTGGAACCACGAAAACCACATGAAAAATTTGGTGAAATTAATTCTCTCTCCATCTCTCTCTCTCTCTCTCTCACACACACACACACACACATACACACACAGGCTCTTTCTCTCTTAAAAAAATTAATAAAAATAAATGTTAATAATCAGGAAGGATATACTTGCACACCACCAGCCAATGATCCAAGCTCATCAGCCCGCATGCAAGAAGACGCCTGCCGCCGGAGGCGGGTGCTCTCAAGGGGGCATTTACCAAGAGATCGTAAGCTGGGCCACAGAGGCAGCCTCACTGACCCGAAAGACCCATGTCACATCCGTGTGCTCTGAGAACACAGACCTATCACGCTATCTAGACAAGCACTCAACTCTCAATAACTGATGCCCTTCTTAATAACTCATAGGTCAAAGGAGAAATCCAGAGAAGTTAGGAAATACTTATAAACACACAGAGAACAGGAGGTTTGAAATGAGTGGCATAAGCTTCTATATGAAATAAAACCTAAAGTAGATAGAAGGAAGGGAATAATAAAAATAACTGGAAAAAATTGAAAGAGAAAACGCAAACCACAGAAAAAATAAAATAACATAATTTGGTTTTCCAAGATGTTTACTGAAATTTATCAACCCTTAGTAAGATGAATGAAAAGCAGAGAAAACACAGATTGCCAACAGGAGGGAGGTCACCAGAGTCCACGTAGACTAACAGGATGGTCACAGACCGGCGCAAACAGCTTTATGACAACCTACAGAGAATGTCAAAGTTCCTTTAAAGACACAACAAAAATGACTCAGGAGGAAACCAAAAGCTTGAATAGCTCTGCGTCTGTTAAAGACGCTGAATTCATACTACAGTACCTTTAAGGAGAAGTGTATTGAGGTCTGCAACTTACTTGGTAATGCATCAAAAAACAAGAGGGAGGGGCTGGAGTGGTGGCTCAGCAGTTGGAGCGGTTGCCTGGCATGCGTAAGGGCCCAGGTTCAAACCCCAGCACCACATACACAACTAAGTAGAGGAAAAATAAAAACCAGATGAAAAAATAAAATCAATTCTCTCTCTCCCTCTCTCGCTCTCTCTCTCTATTTTTTTTAAGAGAGAGAGGGACAGTGAGAGAGAGAGAGCCAATTTTATTTAGATTTTCATGTGGCTTTCGTTGTTCTGACACTTCATTGTGTCCATGGCACTGAGGTTCAAACCCGTGTCCCTGTGCGTGCCAGGCAAGCTCTGTGAACACTGAGCCACTGCTCCAGCCGCTCTCTCTGTCTCTCTCTTTAAAAATTAAGATGCAGGGATGGACAGACAGATTGACAGACTGGGATAGGTGTGATAGAATGTCCGCCTAAGGAACAGGCATGGCTAGTCATTAAGGAATCCTAGCCATTTTCCTGAGAGGTTAAAATTCTTTATAAAAATGTTTATTTGGGAGGAAAGCCAGAACAACAACAAAAAAAAACTGCAGAAATAAAACCAACCCTCAGTGTTGGAGCGCGCCAACCATTTAAGGAAGAAATAATAACATTTTTACAGAATTTTCTTTCAGAAAATAGGGAAATATGGGAAGCTGTTGAACTCATTTTATAGTGGCCTGGACAGCTCTGACCCCGACAGAGACACCACGAGGCAGGGAAGTCACCAACCAGGTCACAAACCCTCAGCAGAGCCCCGCTGAACTGCACCGCACGCTGGGAGTAAGCGCATAGGTTTAACTGAGCTGTGCAGCGTTGGTGCAGCCCTCGGAAAGCAACTCTCACAATCCAGCACACGAGCACAACAAAGGAGAACCCTCGTGATCACCGCAGTATGTGTCAAAATTCAACACCCATTTATAATAAAAATTAGCAAAACTGAAAATGGAAGCTCAGCTCCTCAATTTAGCAGAGGGCACCTGTGAAACAGCGGCAGCCATCGGGAATACTGCACACGCTCCTTTCAACACCATGTAGGAAGAAAGCGAGAAACAACAGACTAGATTAGAAAGGATGTGATTGAGAATGCAGAAGATGCTAAGTACAAAAATCAAAACAAGGGGCTGCAGCGGTGGCTCGGTGGTTACGGAGCTTGCCCGGGTTGCGCAAGTACACAGGTTCAAACCCCAGCACCCACCCACGTACACAGCTAGGGTCAGAGCAATAAAAGCCATGTGGAAAACTCAATAAAAACTGATTCTCTCTGTCTCCCTCCCTCTTTCACTGTTCTTCTCTCTTTATTTTTTTTCTCTTTAAAACAAACAAACAAAAAAAACAAGGGGCTGGAACGGTGGCTCAGTGGTTTTGTTGCTTGCCTCGCACGCTCAGGGACGCAGGTTCGAACCTCAGCATCACATATACGACGAGGTGTCTGAGCAACAAAAGCCACATGAACAGCTAAGTAAAATTGATTCTCTCTTTCTCTCTCTCTTCCTCTGTCTCTCTCTCTTTTAAAAATAAAACAAAAACAACAACAACAAAACCCCCGGTTAGGAATAGTGAGTTTAGCAGGGTTGCAGGCCACTAACACAAAATTAAGTATATTTCTAGATATCAGCAACAAATAATTGGAAAATTAATACACCAAGGGATAAATTTACTCAAATCTGCTCTAGATCTCTCCAAAGGGAGAAGTACACCGTGTTCATAAACCACAACTCGATGTTTGCAACACATCCGTCCTTTAAGGGCATCTGCGCACTCAATGCCACCTCAACCGGAATCTCAGCAGGCTTTCTTTCTTTTTTTGGTAGAAAGTAGATGAGGTGATTGAAAAGTTATATGGAAATGCAAAACATATGGAATAGCCAAAACAGATGACCTGGAGCCAGTCCTCAAGGTAGACTGTGTGACATGCACACAGGGAGAGTGCCCCAGGGAGTCTGGAAATGAACCCACTCTTCTTCACATTCTTATCGGTGCGCTAATAATGACGGGATTTGCTGTCACACACCCACACACGCACACCGTACGGCAATGTATTTTGGCTGGTGTCCCTCCCAAGCCCTCCCCTCCCTCCTCTAGTCCATGTCCCCTTTCTTCTGCAGATAGACACAGATGGACTTTCTCCTGCCCCCAGCCCCCCCTATCTCCCCTGGCATCCCTGCTCCCCTCCCTCCTCCTCCCTCCTCCTCCCTCTAGTCTCCTAGACTTCCTTCACTTCATCCATTAATTCGCCTTTGAATGGCTCTTTATGTAATGTTATCTTTCCCTCCCCCTTCACTTTATTTGACTCTGGCTTCCAGGAAGGAGAGCAAACACATGCTTTTTGAGTTTCTGAGTTTGGCTAATTCCACTTAGCATGATATTCTCTGTTTCCATCCGTTGGCCAGCGAATGCCATAATTCCATCCTCTCTAATAGCTGGGTAAAACTGCACTGTATGTATATAACATAGTTTTTTAAAAATACAAATGCTTCACGAATTTGAGTGTCACCCTTGAGCAGGAGCCGTGCTAATCTTCTCCGTATCGTTCCAATTTTAGTCTGTGCTGCCGAAGTGAGCACTTGAGAATTGATTTTTGACAAAGGAACCAGAAAAAGTAAATGGAGAATGAAAGATTAAAAAAAAAAAAAAAACAATTTTGGAACAAGATAATCATATGGAAAAAATGACTCTTGACACCCAATTCCTATCAGACACCATTAATCTGAGATGGACCAGAGAGCCAAATGTAATTGCAGCTTCTAGAAGGCTGTATGGGAAAATAGCTTCATGACCATAGAAAAGATTTCTTAGGACACAAAACACTTGAGCCATAAATGAAAAATAAATGATAGCATTAATTCCCCCTTTGCAGCAGAATGGAGGCACAAGGTCAGGAATCAGTGTCCCCTTGTCCCACGCGCTGCAAATCCAATAAGAGGCAGGAGTGGGGGTGCCTTCTGAGGCCCCAGCTCTCTGCCTGGACCCAGTGTTGCCATGAGGCCCCTCAGACCTGCCTGTGGTCGTCCAGGCTGCCAGGCCTGGGCCTGGGGTCGGCTTCCAGAAGGGCTGCGGGCTCAGATCTGACCAAGGAGTTGTGGGGACAGGTGGGCCTGGGGCAAGCCTACATCTTCAGGGGGGGAAACATATATGGTCCAAAGTCCCAGACACAGTTCCTGACCTAACCAGGCCAGCCCCGTCTCTCTGGTCTCCCTTCCCACCATACAGGTGGGGCCTGTCTCCCACAGCCACTGCCAGGTACCTGGCTCCCTGGGGCGGGGCTCCCCCTCTCGGGGGCCAGTGCCCATCAGGGCCCGGCTCCAATTGCACAACGCAGCGTTACTATTCCTGGCTGTAACCTAAGCAGCTGCCCATTAAAATTCCATTAGTTTCGAAGGCTTGAGCTGTAGTTGATATTCCTAATTATTGTGAAATTAAAATTGTCCCTGTAATTTAATGATAATTGCACAAAATGCCAGCTGGCGCCCTGGGGAGCTGCACTGTTCCCCAGCAGAACTTGGAAAGTCTTTTCAAAGTTCTGTGAATAAAAAGAGGCAGAGGCGTTCTGGGAAATGAGGGAGAGAGGTTCAGGCACAAGGCTGGAATTTAAATTTCGAGTGTGAATGGGCTCTCATGATCTGAGGACTCTGCAGAGGTGGGCCTCCCTGGGACAGGTGGATGCCTGACCTCCCCTAGCCCTGAGCAGCAGGATTGGATAAAAGGGTGAGGACTCCAAATGTGAAACATCGGGCTTGACCCTGTGGGACGAGTAGGTGCAATAGCTTGTGGAAAGTTCTAGAAGCTGGAAGGAGTTTTGTGGGGTGCCATGGACTGGCAGCAGGAGCCAGAGGAGGGGAGGACCTGTGGCACCAAAGCCCTCTGGCCCTCTGCTGCCCTCACGGGTTAGGCCTGGCTCTGAGGGACACAGCTGGGAGCCAGCTCTGCGAGTGTCCCCTGCCTCTCCCCTGGGAAGTGGAATCCCGAGAGCTCAGATGCACAGAGTGAGCAGCGGCACTGGGCACAGGGCAGAGCCAGCACAGGCCGGGGACCCTGACACTCTCCCTGCCTCCTTTCTGGCCCGGGGTCCTGTGCAAGCTTAGTACATGGAGGAGTGGGGCCCCGATCTCTCCCCACCATCGGGGCCAAGTCCCACCTTCTCGTCTTCTCCCTTGTCCCTGCAGCCAGGCCCTGGCTCCCACCTGCCCTCCTGAGGCCCAGCTCACAAGTCACACCCGCAGGTGCCCCTCACTGCTCCTGGGGGCGCTGCCCACCTGCAGCCAAGATTGCATCAAAGAACTGTCCGGGCTGGGAGCTTACGGCTGTGCCCAGGCCCACCCCGGGCCCACCCCAGGCTACTTCCCAACATGCCCTTGCCTGGGGACTGCCCAGTCCCTTGAACTCTGGAGAGGCAGAGGCAAGTCTGACAGCATCCTGGCCTTGAGGGGCACCCAATGTAGTGCAGGGCTGGGTGGCCCGGCCTGTTCTGCTGTGTGTAGTCACCTCCACACAAGATTGCCTGAGGCCACCAGGAGGGGCCACCACACCCCCCAGCTCTGAGCGTTCTTCCCACCCTCTCCCGCCACTGAGTGCCGCCTGGCCACGTCTCCCACGACATGCTGGGCTCACCAGCTTTCCAGCCTGCAAAGGGGGTCCCCACTCCACAACTCCCCGGGCCGCTCCGTGTCTTCGAAATTGAAACTGCCCTCATCAACATTCCCTTCCTGCCAGGATTTCTGCACCGGGATGATGCAGGCCTGGGTGGGAGCTGCAGGGGTGATGCATCTGCTGCTGACGGGAGCTTCGGGCTGTGTGACCTCTGGGTGACACCTGGGCTCCCTGAGGGAGCACCTGGACAGGCAGGCACCACTGCAGGTCAGCAGGGCCAGGTCAGGAAGACGGCTGAACGCTGGGGAGAGCCAGACACACAGGTACCTGCTGGGGTGTCCCTATCACCGCAGATGTCTCCAGCCAGGAGGCTTCTGACCTCCTGCCTCCCAAGTCCCCCACGCTCTCACTTTGACGCTGCTTACCCTAGAGCACACAGGCTTCTAGCTGGGCACAGTGATGCACACCTGTGATCCCGGCAACTCAGGAGGCTGAGGCAGAGGGTCACAAGTTTGAGACCAGCCTCACCAACTCAGCGAGACCTTGTCTCAAAAGAAAAAATCAAAAGGGCTGGGGACGTGGCTCAGTAGAAGAGCGCCACTGGGTTGCATCCCTGGTACCAAAGAAAGAAACAGAACAGAGCAGAGCTTCTAGGAAAGGTGGGGCCCAGCATGTAGAAAACCCTGAGCCCCCTCAGACCCAGCTGGACCCTCGGGAGCAGCGCCTGCCCGGAGAGGGAGCGGGGTTCCCCAGAGGGGCCTAGGGGAAGCAACGGCCAGCAAAGCAAGGTGCCACCTGTCCTGGGCATGGGGAAGGAGGCCCTCTGCTCCAGGAGACCCCGGCAGCCCCATCTGCAGGGCACACACCCCTCTGGCTCCTGTAACACCTTGGGTCTGGAGTAGCAGAGACCTCGCCTCGTATGTGCAAGGCTCTGGGGTTCCTCTGGGATTCCTCCTCAGCACCCAAGAATAAAACCCAAAACCTGCCTTAGGCACTCTGCCTGTGTCCTGCGCCTGTTCTTACGGCCCGCTGCATCTTTCAACTGTTCTTTTTTTTAAAGAAAAAGAGGGACAGAGAGAGAGAGAGAACCAACTTTATTTAGTTTTTCATGTGGCTTTCATTGCTCGACACTTCATTGTGATGTGCTGGGGTTTGAATCCACGTCCTCACGCATGCCCCGTAACTGCTGAGCCACCACTCCAGTCCCCATCCTTCAACTTTTTAAGGCTCCTGCCATGAAAGTGTTTGAGTTTCATTAATCAAATTAGGCAATTTTCCCCTTTAGGTGTTGCGTCTCTTAGCTCGGACTCAGACCCCAGGGTCAGGCATTCTTCCAACCCTTCCTGTGGAAGTTCCGCTTGACATTGAGACCTTCGGTTCACCTGAGCCCAGCTCTGCACAGCCAGTAGCAGTACAGCAGTTGCTCCCAGTGAGCCCGGGGTCACCTGTCACTCCACTGCTGGACCACTCGGCCTGGCTTCCGTGGCGGGCGTATCCAGCAGCTCCTGGGCCGCTCCTCTCGCCCACCCCTCCCCACCAAGCTTACCCATTCCAGGCCACATTTGGAACACCAGCCCCTCTCGGGGTCTCATGCCCTGCTTGTCCTCCCACACAGGAGGAAGCACACTCCGTGGGCCTCGCTTTCCTGAAGCAGTCGCACTGGGTGAGTTTTCACCTAGAATTTCGCATTTATTGCTCTGTTCTGTATTTGTAAGAACCAGATATTGGTACTGAGGCTTCGATCGGCTCGGACTGCAAATGGGGCATTTTTATCTTTTTCAAGATATGAGACAGTTGGCTATTTTAACTTTTGTGTTTTTCAGTACTGGGGATTGAAGCTGGGGTGCTTCTGCTGAGCCACGCCTCCAGCTCCTCTGGCTAAGTTACCCAGGCCGGCCCTGAACTTGTAATGCTGCTGCCCAGCCTCCTAAGTCACTGGTTTACATGTGTGTGCCACTGTGCCTGGCCTTAGGATCCAAGGTAGTTAAGAATATCTTGAGGGGCTGGAGCGGTGGCTCAGTGGTTTCGGCGCTTGCCTGGCAAGCACAGGGACCCGGGTTCAAACCCCAGCACCACGTACACAACTGAGTGTTGGAGCAACTGAGGCCATGTGAAAAACTCAATAAAGTTGTTTCTCTCTTTCTCTGTCTCTCTCACTGTCCCTCTCTCTTTAAAAAAAAAAAAAAAAG
>PVKS010015803.1:0-13586 GCA_004027875.1 Aplodontia rufa
ACTCTTGTCATTAGAATGACAACAGCACGCGTCAGAACACCCGGACAGAAGTATGTGAGGAATGTGGGATGCGAGGGCATGTGGTCAGCAGGACTCTGGAGTGGGGAAAAAGCCCAGGGAGAACAATAGGCAAGCACAAAAGCCAGAGAGGCTACAGGATGCAGACTGGCTCAGTTCCCACGCCGTACCCTTAAAATGCCCGGAGGCCAGACTCCCCAAGACCAGAGGTGGCAAATCTGTCCCCTTAGTTGAATAACCAAGCCTGGGAAAATAAGAGGACAGACCTCAAAGTAAACCAAACCCTGTACGCTTATTATTTTTGTGTAAAAAACAAGACAGTCTTTGGGTGACTGTCATTTAAAGTGTTTATAATAATGCAGAGAACCTGTTACGATGGTTTTGTCATCAGTAAGCTGAATGATGTATCAGAAATATGTTGTTTGTACATAACATTTCTATGTTCAAGGTCACTCGATTACTGTACTTATAAATTTAATAGATTTTGATTGAGGCATTTTTTTCTGTTGGGATTATAAGCTTGCCTCCCAGACATTTTAAAAGCTTAAAAGTGAAATATATTAAACCTATAAATGTAGCTTAAAATGTTTAAGGGAAACATAATTAACTAACATGAATCAACAATCAATCTTATTTTATCTGAAAATAATTAGACCCAGTAAGGGAGTAACAAATTTTCTAAACTAAAAAGGGAAATGAGCTAAACAAGACTCTTTTTCCATTCTCTACTGGTGCATTATGGTTGTACATATTGATGGGATTTGTTGATACATGCATGCAATATAACAATATAATTTGCCCAGTATCACTCCGCAGCATTTCCCCCTCCCTTCCCTTCCCTACCGTCTATCCCTTGGCCCCTTTCCTCTACTGATCTTTCTTTCATTTTGTTTGTTTGTTTGTTTTTGCTTAAAGCTTTATGGTTGAATAAGCTTTTTTTTTTTTTTTTTTAAGAGACAAAGGGACAGTGAGAGAGTTCAAGAAAGTGAGCATCAATTTTATTTAGTTTTTCACCTGGCTTTTGTTGCTCCGACATTTAAGTTGTGTACGTGGTGCTGGGGGTTCAAACCGGCATCCTCACACATGCCAGACAAGGGCCCTAACCACTGAGCAACCGCTCCAGCCTCCTGAACATGACTAACAACAGTTCTTTGGAAGGGTAGCATCCCCTCTTGGACATTGCTCTCTTCCATTTACTCAGTTCCCTGGCCAGTCTTGCAGCCAGGGAGAGCTATAAGTTGGGCCCTAGTACACAGCCACACCCACAGGGAACAAGCCTTTCCCTAGCCCACTAGTCCACTAGTCCACCTAGTCCACTGGAGAGAGGGCACTTAATCATCTCATCCTCCAGAAGAGATCCAGTGCTGCAAGGGATCCCCAATCACAGTTGACCCCAAAATTTCATGAATAAAGGGTTAGCCAGTTTTTTTGTTTGTTTGTTTGTGAGGGACAGTGAGGGAGAGAGAGAAAGACAGAATCAATTTTTATTTAGTTTTTCATGTGGCTTTCAGAGCTCCGATACATGGTGCTGGGGTACGAACTTGCGTCCCTGCGCATGCGGAAACCGCTGAGCCACCCCTCCAGCCTTGGTTAGCCAGTTTTGTACTTTCTTCAACATACTACATAGCAAAACAATTTTAACTTCTTCCATTAGCTATCTCCTTCCTTCATTCTCTTTCCTGCCAGTCTCTCTCTCTCTCTCTCTCTCTCCCTCTCTCAGTCCCCTTCAGATCCAGCTGGGCCCTCAGCAACAAGCCCCTTCTTCAGTAGATGAATGGTTCACAGTGGGCCCAAGAGTGATCATGCACCCTGAGTCTGCCATGTCAAAGGTAAAAGTCCAAAAATAATGAGGGTAGGAGGAGAAGGATAGGGTCTTGCTGCCAAGGAAATGAGATATTCTCAAATCGTGTAAAATAAAATGGTTGCTATCAAGCCACTTAAAACCAAGTGAGAAATAAAGAGAGGCTGTCAGAAGGGAACTGAAGCAGAGCTACTCAACTCCTTTGCTTAATTATTCCTGCAATCAGTAATGATCTTTAAACGAGACTGGAGATGAGAAGGGCACTGGAAACAACTTCAAGGTCCACATGAATTTCTCTCACTGCGATGAAAAGCAATTACGTGTTTCTGAGGCGTCACTGTTCATGTGGTTTTCTGAGGGGGTAAAATGGACAGCTGTCAGAAAGTGGAAGCCAGGGAATGTTTTCTCAGTTTTCGGAAAAGAGCAAAGACTAAGAGTCTAGAAACCACAAACTGGCAAATATGGCACCGATCCCTAACAAAATTCTAGAGCAGACTGTTAGACAAATGTTCAGTTGTGAAAGGAATAATACATACATAGTATGTTCAATTCAGAAATGTGTTGGGAAATGATTGTGCACCCCTTAGTCCTTCTCAGAGGATTTGGTGTGATAGTAAATCTCTACAGAATTGCTAGAGGAGAAAAGATAATCCTATGTCCCTATTCCCTCATCTACTGTCCAAAGAGCAGAATCCCTCGAAAGCCAATGCACGGAGCAGTGCAAAACGATGAACAGGGAGCAGCCCTGCCAGGGAAAGGTCTCCTTGTTCTAATGCAGCTCCACTGAAGCCTCACTCGAAAGCTTGGATCCAAGGGAATGAGGGAGCCTCAGCACCCAGTCAAGCTCTACCGCCACACCAGGTGCCTTGGTGCAAGATGGGCATCATCCCAGAGGCAGACTGCTTCCCAAGGCACGTTTTGTGTCTCTGTTCACACCTAAGTCCAAAGATCAGAGCTCAAATTCCACCACCCAACACCCCTCAAACCCTCCCTGGCCTGCAGTCCTCCTATGAATGGCTATGAGTTGGCCTTCCAGACTGACCGGACTAAATGCCAACAGGTAGGAAGAGCCTGGAACACAGTACCTGGTGTTATTTTAGGAAAACCCCCTCAAGAAATAGACCAGATTTCTGCAATCCCTTCAACTCAAGATTCTGAAGTCTGAAACTCATTTTTATTTTATTTGCTTATTTTTTGTGTGGTGCTGGGGATCAAAACTAGGGTCTTGCACATGGTAGGCAAACACTGACCACTGAGCTATACCCCCAGCCCTGAAGTCAGAAATGCTTGCTTTTTTTTTTTTTTTTTTTTTTAGGAAAAGGAGGGCTGGAGCAGTGGCTCAGTGATTACAGTGCTTGACTGGCAAGCCCGAGGATGTGAGTTCAAACCCCATCACCATGAAAAGCTAAATAAAGATTGTCTCTCTCCCTCCCCTCTTAAAAAAACAAAAACAAATAAACTCGAGCCAGTCTTTATGTTTGCCAAGAAAAAAGGGACAGTTAGAGAAAAGCAATTTTTTGTGTACGTGGGTGCTGGGGTTTGAACTCGTGTACTTGTGCATGCCAAACAGGTGCCATAACCACTGAGCCACCGCTCCAGCCCCGAAGCCTGAAACTCTTGACTTAAATTTTCTTAGATTTCTTAGATTTTCCTCCTAAAGCTGCAGAAGCCACAGGTTTACACTTACTTGTTTTCTGGCAGAAAAAGGTGCTGACCAGTGATCAAGTCATACCTATTGCTGCCCCACTCCATTTTCCTGTTTTAATAGGATACTTTGAACCAACATTTATGGAAAAAGCAGATTTTTGAAAGAAAAAAAAAGAAATTCCATCTATGATGTCTTGTTTTTATTGGTGATTTCGTTGTGAGTCTGGGGACAGATGAACAGAAGTCACTTAAGGGAGGTGTATTGAAGGATGTATACCATTTACATGTACCTGAGAGACACTGATTAGAAAACACTCAAAATTTGTGGAAGTATATGCACAAAGCAATGGGAACATGAGTGCCTTTGTCTTTTCAGGCAGATGATTCAAGATGCCATAGCCTGGTATCAAGGTACCCCATGGCTCTGCTAAGCACAGCCCAAGCCCAGCTATTGAAGTTGGTGCCTGCAGCTTTCCCAGGCTGGACTCACACCCTGTGATTCCACTGGTCTCAGGTGACAGGAAACAAACCCTAGTAGGGACTGTGCATTAGCCTACCTGTGTGTAGCCCTCTCTTACCCAAGGCTCCTGGCTGCTTCATCCAAGGAAATCCAGGCAAAGGGACCAGCACTCCTGCAGCTCTTAGACTCTTCTGGCCTGCAGAGATGGCACCACCTGAATGCCACCAAAGTTTACCACCTATATATGCCCTCTGGAGGGGTGGCTAGGGCCAAATGTGTGCCCACTGAGGTCAAACCTGGGATGGCCAAGGAGACCTGCCCTGGAATGAGGGAAACAGAGCCTTGAGGTATTGCCACATGGCGTGGCAAGCACCAAGGTCCCATGGTCTCTCCTGCCCCTCTCAGCCTGTTCTGCCATGGAGGCTTTACACCCTGGGCCTGTGATGAAAGTGGCAGCCCCAAGGATCTCCAAGATGTCTTTGGGGTCATTCTTCCACTGTCTTTGTGATTAGCATCTGGCTGATTCATACCAATCTCCTCCTTATCACCCTTGGTGTTCTCTCAAGCACAGTTCTCAATATGAACACGTGGAGAATTTTCCAAATATTTATATTCTACGTCCCTTTGAATTAAACATTCTGTCTTTAAATCATTGCTCTTTTCTCACATTTTACTACACATATTTAAGAGAAGTAAAGCTGCACCTTCAACACTTCGCTTAGAAATCTGCTTTGCCAAATCTGCCATTGTTCACACCACCTTCCGTGAAACGCCAGGGCAAACACAATTCAGCCACGCTCTTCTCTGCCTCTTTATAAGAAGGATCACCTTTTCTCTGGTTTTCAAAAACAACAGGTTTTAGATTCTCCTCTGCAACCTCATGAGAATGGCCTTTACACACCATATTTCACTCTGATCCTGACCACATACATATTCTCTAAGACAGGCTTTCTCTGCTGTCTTTTTTTTTTTTTTTTTTTAATTAAGAGAGGGATGGTGAAAGAGAGAAAGAGAGAGAGAGAGAGAAAGAGTGAATCAATTTTGTTTCATTTTTCATCTGGTTTTTGTTGCTCCAACACTCCATTGTGTATGTGCTATGGGGTGTGAACCTGGGACCTTGTGCATGCCAGGCAAGCATGGGAAGCACTGAGCCACAGCTCTAAACCTCCTTTTCTGAGCCCTCACCATCATCCACCTATGCGGTGCATTCATAGCAATGTGAGCCTTTTCTAGTTTGCACCTCAAAACTAGATGGGCTTCTACCCATCACCCACTTCCAAAGTAGCTTCTACCTTTTTAGGTGCAGTTATGTACCACATACCGATGTTTCAGACACGATGGCCAAATATCCAACAGCAGTCCCACAGGATTGTAACAGAACGCAAAAATCCCTATTGCTGTTGTAACATCCTGGTGCATGCAGCCTTTACTCCAGTGTTCATGGTGATGCTGGTAACAAACCTACTGTGCTATCAGTCACATAAAAGTCTAAATATACGATTATGTACAGTATATAGAACCCAAAAAGAAACAATGGTGTTACTGGCTTGTGTATTTACTATGCCATACTTTTTGGTTATTTTATTTTATTTTAAAGAAAGAGGGGACAGAGAGAGAGCAAGAGAGAGAAGCAAACTTTATTTAGTTTATCATATAACTTTCATTCCTGGGACACTTCGTTGTGTACGTGGTGCTGGGGTTTGAACTCGTATACTTGCGCCTGCCAGACAAGCCCCGTAACTGCTGAGCCACTGCTCCAGCCCCCCCCTTTTTTTTTAATCTGTTTTAGAGATTTTAAAATGTTTACTGGAAAACAATACAGCAGCAGCCTGAAATATCTAATGTCTACTATATCTCTTGATTGTGTCACTTTGAATGATTGACTTGCCATCTAAGATTGTCTAAGTGCACTCTGTGATGTTTGCACGATGGCCTAACAACACATTCTTCAGGATGTATCCCCTTGCTATGCGATTCGTGATCATATTTGTTATAGCAGCAACTGCATGCCTGGCACTAATTTCTTAGTGCATTCAGGATACCACAGACCACCTTAGAAACAACAGAAATTTATTTCTCATAGTTCTGGAGGTAGGGAAGTCCAAGATCAAGGCTCTGGCAGATTTGGTGTCTGGCAAGGGCCAACTCTCTCATGGATGGTGCCTCTTGCTCTGTCCTTACATGGTAGAAGGAGGTAAGAAAGTTTTCCAGAGGTTCTTTTACAGGGGCACTAATCCCATCCATGAGGGCTCTGCTCTTATGGCCTAGTTGCCTCCCAAAAGGCCCCACCTCCTACCACCACCACTTTAGGGGTCAAGATTTCAATATGAATTTTGGGGACTGGAACATTGAAATCACAGCAATAGAAAACATTTTATAGAATGCCTTCACATTTTTTTAAAACAATTAATCAACAGTTATATTTCAGAAAGCTTTAGATAAAACCTATTAGACAAAAGAAATACAGCCATAATGCTAAATATAATCTTTTATTTTTCTTTTAAGAGAGAAGGACAGTGAGAGAGAAAGAGAGAGAGAGAATCAATTTTTATTGAGTTTTTCACATGGCTTTCGTTGCTCTGACACTTAGTTGTGTACGTGGGCTTTGGGGTTTGAACCCGTGTGCTTGTGCATGCTGGGCAAGCACAGTAACCACTGAGCCACCACTCCAGTCACCTAAATATAATCTTAAACTGGAAGAATTATTCTCATCTCAAACTCTCTTTGGATTGGGAAAACAATGAATTGATATGTTCATTAAATACATGGGCTATAGATCACAGATAAGATTTAAATGTATTGAATTTTTGGCTCATTATGGCTAGGATTCAGCTGGAATATTTGGTTGAAATGAAGTGCAAAAAGATGAAATAAGGACTAAGATAAATTTTAGGACTGGTCTCTGTGAAGGGAATGTGGCACATTACTGGTACTATAATGATCATCATCTGACTTGGTCTCTATGTTTTCTTTCGAAAGAAAAAGAAAGAAAGAAAGGAAGGAAGGAAGGAAGGAAGGAAGGAAAAGAAAGAAAGGAAAAGAAAGAAAGAGAAAAGAAAAGAAAGGATCAGTTTTATTTATTTTTTCATCTGGCCTTTGTTTCTCTGACATTTACTTGTGTTTGTGGAGCTGGGGTTCAAACCTGGGTCCTCATGCAAGCCTGGCAAGTGCTCCAACTGCTGAGCCACTGCTCTATGTATTACTTCATACACTCAATTAGTAGCCCTGAAAAGGCAAAGCCAACATTTCATGAGACAGGAAGTGAGCCCTGAGGAAAGGAGTCCCCAAAGCCATAATCTTCCCAAACCACTGGATAGAACACAGGGCCATGAGCATAAGGACATGATTCTTCTGTTTTTAATTACATATGACATCAAAGTTCCAAAACCTTACTTTATGTCTTCTATTTGAATTATTCATTTTCTATTGCAATTTAAAGTCATTCTCGTTTCCATTCTCAATTATTACGAAAAGTCACCATTCCCCCTTCAATCATAATGCTAATTAACTCTCTTCCAATTTAACTCATTTTGCTTTCTCACTTGTCTCTGGGAACTTCTGTCAGTGCCCCTCACCCTGCCAGCCATGAGGGCAGCTCTTGGGATGGGGAGCAGGTGCAGCAGGCAGACGGGCCAATTGGGGACAGAGGCTTGGCGGACACAGGCTCCAGGCCATCCAGACCTGTCTCACCATTTGTATGACTGCAGGTGATTTGTAGAAGTCCTTGGAACCCCAACCTCTTCTTGAATAAAATGGTGTCAACACCACCACAGGTTTGCCATGAGGTTTAAAGCTACTCTATATTAGCAGCTTGATAATCACAGTTAAGGAAGTCAGTTTTGGTTTTTGCTCCTAATCAAGGTATTTGTTCCTAAGGAAAATCACATAAAAAGGATCCCACCCACCCCCATTTTTTTAATTTCTAAAAAACCACCAAATAGTTATCCAATAGCAGGAAACTGGATCGGTTGGTTCATTTATTCAAGAAATATGTATTGGAGCTGGAGTGGTGGCTCAGTGGTTGGAGCACTTGTCTGGCAAGTGCAAGGACCCGGATTCAAACCCCAGCACCACATACACAACTAAATGTTGGCGAAACGAAGGCCAGATGGAAAAATAGAATGGGTTCTCTCTTGCTCTCCCTCACTCTCTCTTATAAAAAAAAAAAAAGTAATAACTACTCTGCGCCAGACAGACACTGCTTTTGGCACTGAGGATAGAGCAGTGAAAAGACAAAAATTCATGTTCTCAGGGAACTTCAATTCTAATAGGGAAAACACAATACATAAAACAAATCTTTGAGGGAGATGGGAGGCCTGGCAGAGTTTCCAGCATAGGTATGACAACATGGCTTGTCTTTGGACAGGTCCTTCTGGCTCTCTGAAGAGTGTATGAGCAAGGACTGTAAGGATGAATGCAAGCTCCTAAAAAGCCACTGCATCAATCCAGGAAAAAACAATGACACATGTTGGTGTAAGAAGCAGTCAAATTGGATCCACTCTACAGTGTGGCCAAGGTGAGACTCGCTGATGGACTAGAAATATGCAGAGCACGAGAGAAAAGGGTCAAGGAAGAGCCCACATTTTCTGGCCCGAACAAGCTAGAAGCTTCATAACCCGCTCTCGACTTCATTTCTGATTCTGAGACTAGATGACTATTGATTATGCAAAAGCACACAGCTCAACGCCTGGCACTGTGGGCCTTTCAGTAATATTTAGGTACAAATCAACAAACCTGGTAAAAGTGTCTATTTTGTGCCTGGCTCTGAGTCTGGTAGGTCCAGAAAGAAAAGCATGCATAAGAGATAAAATCCAGGGACTGGAGAGGTGGCTCAGAGGTTACGGCGCTTGCCTGGCTGGCGCAAGCACGCAAGTTCAAACCCCAGCACCACATACACAACAAAGTCTCAGAGCAACCAAAGCCATGTGAGTGAAAAACTAAATAAAAATTGATGGTCTCTGTCTCTCTCTCTCTCACTGTCCCCTCTTTCTTAAAAAAAAAAAAAAAAAGAGAGATAAAATCCACACTCCAGGAATTTGTGATCTAGTGAGAGAAAGAAATATTTCTCTGTGATACAGGGTTGAACAGGAATGTGCAGAAGAATCAGAAGTCAGCAAGGAAGGGTGTGACTGACTCACAGGGGAAGTATGTAGGAGGGCTGCTCAGAGGAGGTGGCAGAGTGAGCAGCCTTCTTAGAAGGAAAGCCCGTGAGAACTGGCATAGCTGGGAAAAGACTGTAGGAAAGGACAGCATGTTCAGGGAGCACTTGTCTGACAATGAATGGTGGTTGTTTATTATTTTCAAAGACAATGATACTGTCTGTGTCTCCTCCGTGCACCACATCCTGAGACGCAGGCACCATATCCTGAGGATCGCCATGTGTACTAGGTTTCTTGTAAATGCTTCTCAAAACGTAGTTGTTATTTGGTTTGACTGTTCTTGCTTTCACAATTATAGTTTGGTTCAGTCAACTCTAGTCAGCAATGTAACATCACATTATACATCTCCAAACCAAAAGTCCGCAAAAGTACAGCTGCCTGAGGATGGGAGGCAGGGGTCCCAATCCACTCCCCTTGGGCTTTCTCTCCATAGATTCCGAGGACCACAGAAGCCTCTGGTAAGCTCTGCAATGATCCACAGCAGGGAACAAGTGTCCCTTCTAATAACATTACTCAGTTTGCATCATGGTCAATCATGATCCAGATCTTTCCACTCTGTTCATATACTTAGTGCCTGCCTATAAATCTATATTTAATTTCACTTACTTAGTAAGATGAAATACAGGGACTGCAAAATTAAATTAGAAACATAAGCCAAGAATTTACATATTAACCCTCTAGTTCATGCCATTAACCCCCCAAAAAATTCAATTTCCATGAGTTGGAAGATATGGGGGAAATTCAGATATGAAATGAAATTGCTGACAAAGTCATACTTGGTTCTTTAATTTGAGTCATGAAGATTTTATAAATTTTATTTTGTAAAAAAAACTGGAAAATGAGAAACAGCAATAGTTCATGGAGAAACACAATTATTTAAAAAAGAGAGATAGAGAAAGAATCAATTTTTATTTATTTTTCATCTGATTTTAGTTTCTCTGACACTCAGTTGTATGTGTGGAGCTGGGGATTGAACCCAGGTCCTCATGCATGCCAGGCAAGCACTGCACCACTGAACCACGGCTCCAGCCCCAGAGAAACACAATTCTTAATTCCTTTCCAGTGAAAGAAATGCAATTAATTTTTTTTTCACTGTCTTTTTTCCTTTGGTGCTTACTTGAACATGACAGATTCAACTGCTTGAGAAAATGTAGGTATACTTAGTGTCATTCATTTCTATTCTGTTCCAATGATGGTGCAGATGTTAAAAAAAATCATTAGCAAACTAAAGGTAAAATCAACTCAATGTAGACATCAGTCAATAGTCAAGCTGCATTTTATTTTACATTATTTATTTTGGGCACTGCAGATTGAAACCAAAGGGTTTAACCACTGAGTTGCATGCCGGGTCCTTTCTCATTTTTTAATTTTGAGACAAGTTCTTACTAAATTGCTTAGGGCCTTGCTAAGTTGCTGAGGCTGGCTTTGAACCTGCAATCCTGCCTCAACCTTCGCAGCCACTGGGATTACAAGGAGTGCATTACCATGCCCAGGTCAGACTACAATACTCAGTTCAAGTCCCGTTCACAAACATCTCTAATCAGGAAATCAGGGATAGTTCATGGAGAAACACAATTTTTTTTTTTTTTTTGAGAGAGAGAGAGAGAGAGAGAACCATTTTTATTTTACTTTTTCATCTGGTTTTTATTTTTCTAACACTTACTTGTGTATGTGATGCTGGCCTTTGAACCTGCATTCTTCAGCATGCCAGGCAAGTGTTCTACCACTGAGCCACCACTCCAGCCCCCCAGGAATTTATTCTTTATTAATATTCCTTTTTTTTTCTTTTGCCATGAACCAGTTCTGTTAGAACAGAATTCCTTTTCTTAATAAACTGCACTAAGATATCATTTTCCTGGCCATTAAGGGGTTAGTGTGACCCAAAAGGAAACAGGTTAAGAACTAGAGAATGTGGAAACCAACAATTTGGCATATCAACATCTCAGTTGTTGTATGCCATTTACTTCTAAAGAAAAAGCAACCAGGGGCTGGAGCGGTGGCTCAGCGGTTTCGGCGCTTGCCTGGCAAGCACGAGGACCCGGGTTCAAACCCCAGCACCACGTACACAACTGAGTGTTGGAGCAACGAAGGCCATGTGAAAAACTCAATAAAGTTGTTTCTCTCTTTCTCTGTCTCTCTCACTGTCCCTGTCTCTTAAAAAAAAAAAAAAAAGAAAAGAAAAAAGAAAAAGCAACCAAACTGTCGACCATGTTTAAGGAGAGTCTCTTTTCCATGTAACAGGCCAAGTTTTAACTATGTGATTACAGGCCAGCCAGGCCTCTGTGAACAAAGCGCAGCAGCTCAGGCCTCTTCAGGCTCCTACTCTTCTGCAGCACTATCTACTTAGTGGCTTTTGGCTCCAAGAAGGATGAGCCTGAATGAAGCAGCACTTTCCAAACAGCCTACGGATCATCTTTTCCCAAGCTCTACAGGAAATTCAAGATGAATATTTTTTCAAAGGCAGAAAACATGCATGACACAAATTTATCCAGTTTTCATAGCAAATGTACTAACAATATCATGTAATTTTTATCTAGACAACTCTTCTTGCTACTTGGTAAATCGGTAGGTAAAAATTAAAACCTTAACTCATTGAAAAACTCATGGAATTTTTTTTTAAGACAGAGAGAGTTAATTTTATTTTTTTCATTTGATTTTTGTTTTTTCTCCACTTAGTTGTGTATGTGGTGCTGGGGATCAAACCCCGGTCCTCCTGTATGCCAGGCAAGCACTCTATTGCAAACCAAGCCACCTCTCCAGCCCAGAAACTAGCAAATGTTTACTAATACATGTTATATACTTTAGCAAGTGTCAAAATCTTTAAAAAGTCAGAAAATTTTCCTTCGCTGTTTTGAAGATAGTTGTGCCTCCCTTTTCAGAAATTGAGGTAGAATTTCTGGCGAAAAGCAGCAATTTATGTAGATCAAAGCAATGAGATATTTCTTTATGCATAGTAACTTAAAATTTCAAATAAAATGTATTTGTAGTAGAAAACGTGAAAACTGAATACCATGCTCATACAAAATGAGCCATGGAGTTAGGAAACAGAAGTGCCCAGGGGCAGCCCCATTATCAATTCTCTGACCTCTTGGAGCTGGATGTGAGGCCTAAAAATAACACAAGCTGATTTCACAAAAGCAGAACTCAGCCAGGCTTCAGCGCCTGAAGTCCTGGATCAGTGGATGTGTTTGGATAAAGGAGGGAGAGCAGGGGCAAAGTGGTAGAGAAGAAGGTGGGGGGAAGCCTATAGGCTACAATTAGGGCTCTTAATGTTGTAGTAAACGTTCAGAGGCCAGTGAAAGTTGCTGAGTAGGAAAGTGACAGTCTTATTTACATGTGAAAAGAACTGCTCTGCTGCTGTGTAAAGGTCAGACCAGATAGAGGCAGGGAAATCAGCTACTAGGCAACTACAATAATCCACCTGAGAGCCAAGGTGGCTTGGACCATGCAGCAGGGGAGAAGGCAGTGAGAAGTGATCAGGTGTGTGACATGGTTATAGGAGAAAGCCAACAGAGTTACTGATCAGTTACATGTAAGATGCAAGAGGAAGACAACGTCATATTTCCATCTCTTTTCATTAATAAGAATAAACTGCAGGTTGTTCCATAAACTAGGTTAAATCATTCAAATGAAAAATAGGTAAGGGCTATAAACAATTTTTTTATTTTTTATTTTCTTAAGGAAAGGTTTATTTTGGCTCACATTTATTTATTTATTTATTTATTTATAACACAGGGGGACGGGGTGGGGGGAATCAATTTTATTTAGTTTTTTTTTTTAATTCTTTTTTTTTTAAGGAGAGAGGGACAGCGAGAGAGACAGAGAAAGAGAGAAACAACTTTATTTAGTTTTTCACATGGCCTTAGTTGCTCCAACACTTAGTTGTGTACGTGGTGCTGGGGTTTGAACCCGGGTCCTCGTGCCTGCCAGGCAAGCGCCGAAACCACTGAGCCATCGCTCCAGCCCCAATTTTATTTAGTTTTTCATGTGGCTTTCCTTGCTGCAACACTTTGTTGTGTACGTGGTGCTAGGGCTCAAACTCGCATCTTTGCACATGCCAGGCAAACACAGAAACTGCCAAGCCACCGCTCCAGCCTCACGATTTTTTTTTTTAAAAGAAACATTTGCAATGGGGCTAGAGCAGAGGCTCAGCAGTAGAGTGCCTGTGTGGCATGTACAAGGACCCAGGTTCAAACCCCAGCATCACCACATACACACCAAGTGTTGGAAAAACAAAAAAGCAGATGAAACAAATAAATAAAACTCTCCTCTTAAAAAAAAAATTTGCAAATGATCACATCAAAAGATTTTGATACCTCTAGTAATTATAGACATACAAATTGAAACAAAAAGCAGGATGCTTTCCCCCATGTGATCAGAAAAAAATTTTAAAGATGATTTTAGTGGGTTGAATGGTATCCCTCACAATTCCTGTACACCTGGAACCTCAGGATATCCTTATTTACAAACAGGATCTTTGTAAATGTAATTATGGTGGCCA
>PVKS010015803.1:13686-45357 GCA_004027875.1 Aplodontia rufa
TTTCTTTCTTTTTTTTTTTTTTTTTAAGAAAGAGAGACAGAAACAATTTTTATTTAGTTTTTCATGTGGCTTACGCTGCTCTGAGACTTTGCTGTGTATGTGGTGCTGGGGTTTGAACTCAGGTCCTTGCACATGCCAGGCAAGCACTGTAACTGCCAAGCCACTGCTCCAGACCCTTTCATTCGGTTTTTGTTTTTCCAACACTTAGTTGTGTATGTGATGCTGGTGTTCAAACCTGGGTCTTTGTGCATGCCAGGCAAGTGCTCTACCACTGAGCCACCTTCTCTAGCCCATCAGAGATCTTAGTCCATAGATGGCTGACTCTGTTGCTCTAGGTCCAAAGTGAGGCAGAACTCCATGGTGGAAAGGTGTGGAGGAGAAACACATCTCAGGACATCACAACAGAAAGCAGAGAGAGAAACAGCTCACCAGGGAAAAATATAAACCCCAAATGCATACTCCAATGACCCAACTCCTCCAACCACACTTTACCTGCCTATAGTTAACATCCAGTTAATCCTGATCAGTGGATTAATACACTGATTAGTTTAAGTCTCTCAAAATCCAATCACTTCATCTCTACACTTTGTTGCACTGTCTCACACATGAGCTTTTAGGGGATACCCATATCTAAACTGGCATATCTAAACTAAATACTGGCAGTCAACAGCAGTCAGAAAATGTTACACAGAAAATTCTAGAAATAAATAATTCACAATTTTAAACTGCCTACCATTCTGAGTAGTGTGCTGAAATCTTGTCCTAGCCAGGACATGCAGATCATCCCTTTGTCCAGCGTATCCATGATACATATGCTACCTGTTAGTCACTAGTAGCCATCTAGTTTATCACATCAGTTGTTATGGGTGCTTATTTTGCTTAATAAGGTCCCAAAGTGCTGCAGTAGAGATGCTGGCAATTTTGATATGCCAAAGAAGTTTTAAAGTGCTTCCTTTAAATGAAAAGGCAAAAACTATCAACTTAATAAAGACAAAAGATTTGTATGTTGAGGTTGCTAAGATCTAAGAAAAGAACCAATCTTCCAATCATTAAATTATGAAGAAGAAAAACAGAAATTCATAGATTTGCTGTTGCATTTCAAACTGCCAAAGTTACAGCTATGGTGCCATAGAACAGAGGGTCTGGTGCTATCCTCAGTGTCCTGCATCCACAGGAGTCTTGGAATATATTCCCTGTGGACAGGGTGCACTAGTAATTAAGATGAGGTCATGCTGGATTAAAGTGCACTCTAAACACGACTGGCATCCTTATAAAAAGAGGAGAGGATCCATAGAGACAGATAGGGAAGAAGACCATGGAAGAAGGACGTTGCAGCCGTGAAACAAAAAGACTCCAAGAATGGCCCACAGCCACAGAAGCAAGGAGGCAGTGAAGAATTCCTCCTGGGACCCTTGACTTCTGCTTTCCAGAACTGTGAAAACAATAAGGTTTGTGGTTCTTTTAAACAGCAGCCCTGGAAAATGAATATAGCAATAGACAGTGTTACCAAGAGTGTGGGAAGCAGCTGTCACTCTCATGCCTGTTGGCAGAAGCATCAGTTAGGAGCTTAGCCTTTGGGAGAAACCATCAGGCAAAGCTGACCACAATTTAAGTGACCAGATCTCTGACTCAGCAATTACAATTTGAGGGATTTATTCTAAGAAAATAATAAGAAATGTGTACAAAGATTTAAAAAGAAGAATGAAAAATTTGAAATTAGTCATATAAACTATGGTGTAAATTTATAACCAAGTACTATGTGTGATAGTACTTGATTAAAGGATAGATTAGCGGTTTCTTGATTAAAGGATATTTTAAAAGTTTCCTTCAAAACAAAACATATTCTTTAACACATGATCTGGCAATCACATTCTTTAGTATTTACAGTAAAGAGCTGAAAACACATTAACACAAAACCCTGGACATAAATGTTTACAGTCACTTTATTCGTAACTGCCACAACTTGGAAGTAACCAAGATATTCTCCAACAGCTGAAATAATAGCAAATTGTGGTACATTTATTTGGCATAGTTTAGGATATTATTCAGCAATAAAAAAATGAGTTATCAGCCACAAAAAGGGAATATTATTAAGTGAAATGTCAATCTGAAAAGGCTACATACTGTATGATTCCAAATATAGAACATTCTAGAAAAGATAAAAATATGGAGACAGGAAGAAGATTGTAGTTTCAAGGTTAGGGGAAGGCAGAGACTTTTAGAGCACGGAAACTACTCCGTTCGATACTCTATTGGTCGTTGTACATTTGTCCAAATCCATGGAATGCACATAGAGAGGAAAACTAATATAAACCATGTGCTTCTTGTGATGATGATCCATCAGTGTGGATTTACCAATTATAAAAACTATACCACTTTGGGGGCTGGAGAGGTGGCTCAGTGGTAGAGTGCTGTCCTGTCATGTGTGAAGACCCGGGTTTGATCCCCAGCACCACATACACAGCTAAGTGGAGGGAAAAAATAAATAAAATTGATTCTCTCTTTCTTTTTTTTTTTTTTTTTAAAGAGAGAGGGATAGTGAGAGACAGAGAAAGAGAGAAACAACTTTATTTAGTTTTTCATACAGCCTTAGTTTCTCCAACACTCAGTTGTGTACGTGGTGCTGGGGTTTGAACCCAGGTCTCGTGCTTGCCAGGCAAGCGCCGGAACCACTGAGCCACCGCTCCAGCCCCTGATTCTCTCTTTCTAAAAAAAAAAAAAAAACCCATTTCAATTTGGTGGTGCAACTGTTGGTAGTAGTGTGGGAGGCTGTGCCTATGTGGAGGCAGGAGGTACTTGGGAACTCTATTTTTTGCTTGATTTTGCTATGAACTTAAGTCTGCTCTAAAAAAAAAACAAACATGGTTTGGATATGGATTATCCTTCAAAGACTCATGCATAAACTCACATTTGGAAGGCTTGGTTCCCAAATGCAGCAGTTTTCAGAGGTGGGGCCCTTGGGAAATGATTGGATTGTGAAGGCTCTCACCTCACCAGTAGATTAACCCATAGAGGGGTTCATAATTTGAGTGGACTGTTGGAAGATGGTAGCAAATATGGGAAATGGGACCTACTAGAAGGGAATAAGTCCTCAGGGGTATGCCCTTGGGGACAATATCTTGAGCACCTACCCACTTCCACTCTCTGCTTCCGGACCTCAGAAGCTGAAGAGCTTTCCTCTGCCACGCCTCCCACCATGCCTGTCTGCCTCACCACAGGCCCAAAGCAATGCAGTCAGTTGACCATGGGCTGAAACTGAGCCCAAGTCAATCCTTCCTCCTTTTAAGTTTTCTATGTCAGATATTTGTCACTGTGTTGAAAAGCTAACTAACATAACAAAGTCTATTCATTTAAAATAAAAGTTTCTGGGGCTGGAGCGGTGGCTCAGCGGTTTCGGCGCTTGCCTGGCAAGCACGGGGACCCAGGTTCAAACCCCAGCACCACGTATACAACAAAGTGTTGGAGCAACTAAGGCCATGTGAAAAACTAAATAAAGTTATTTCTCTCTTTCTCTCTCTCACTGTCCCTCTCTCTTTAAAAAAAAAAAAAATAAATAAAAATAAAAATAAAATAAAATAAAATAAAAGTTTCTAAGTAAAAATTACCTTGAAAAAATATTTGATAAAAATATTCAAGACATGAGTACAAAAATATAATTTATGCCCTGATTCTAATTTTGTTTTTAAAAAGTATGTTACACAAATATATTTAGATATCATTAGACAAAAGCACAGAAAATATGAAAATGCTAACACTGAATGCTGGGATTATACACAATTTTTATGTTTTCTTTTGTGATTTCTTATATTCTCCAGAATCTCTATAATAAACAAGTATGGGGGCTGGAGCGGTGGCTCAGTGGTCATAGCACTTGCCTGGCATGCACAAGGACGCGGGTTCAAACCCCAACATCATGTACACAACAAGGTGTCAGAGGAACAAAAGCCAGATGAAAAACTAAATAAAACTGATTCTCTCTCTGTCTCACTGCCCCTCTCTTTAAAAATAAATAAATAAATAAACAAATATGATATTTGTAACCAGGAACATACAGCTAATGTAATTTAAAAGCAATGATAAATGCAAAAGTCTGAAAACCCTAAGAACATTAATGTGAGAAATAGTCAACACTTTCAATGAGCTCCCAATGGAGTCTGTGTTGTTTTAACCCATCGGTCACATTCATGTTCATGACCTTTGCAACCTCCATTCCTCCCAAGCTTCCCCAGGATTCCCTCAACTTCATCTTCTTACATCAAACAACATACTTACTCATGCAGGGATGCTGAAATTCATCTTATAGGAGCACCCTCCCATTCCCCTGCTGGCGTAATGAAGTTTCCCAGAATTTTCACCCACCAGGTCCTCCTTTCCCCTTGTCATTTACTGCTGTTTCTTTTTCTTAAGAGATAAAATAAAGGGCTCTTGAAAACTAAAAAAAAGAGAGCAGAAGGGGGCAAAAGCAACAGAAATCTGGGAGATAAAAGTTGAGAAATTGTCTCATCAAGCAGAGAAAAAGGGCAACTAGGGAAGAAATAGGAGAGAGACATCAGAAGATCAGTCCAAGAGGCCCAACATGAGAGGAAGAAAACATCACTGAATAATTTCTCAAGTTAAAAGGGCAGTTTCTAGTTTCAAGGGGCCTAGTTACTTACCACGTGCATGCACATCATAATAAATTTCATAAGAGCTACTTCTTAACATATCAGAACACAGAGGTCCAGAGGAGGTCCTAAAAACTTCCAAAGAGAGGAAGGAACAGGAGCACATAAAAGGACAGGGGATCAGAATGTCACTGAATCTAGTGACAACCCTGGAAACTAGAAGACAATTAATTATGCACAATATTTGGAGAAACCAATTTCCAACCCAGAATTCTATAGCCAACCATGGTTCAAGTGTCCAGTAGGCTTAAAGATATTTTCAAATGTCACTGGACCTCCCTTGATGCCACAACAGCCGCTGTTAATGGCCAGTTGTCTGCCTTTCCTTTCTTCCTTGATAACAAACCCCAGTTTTTTCAGATACTAAATGATCATGTTTTGAAGGAGATAGGGCACCAGTCCCAAGAGGAGTCTGGATCTGGAATGTTCCCTAAATATCATATGCTGAAAGCATGGTCTCCAATGCAATAAGGTTCAGAGTGAGGCTTTTAGGCAATGCTTGGATCACGAGGGCTCTGACCTCATGGGTGGAATGTTCCTGGGTTAATACAGTGGTAGCTGAATGGAGAACTAAGAGGTGGGACCCAGTTGAGGGAAGTAGGTCACTGGGAGCTTTGCCCTGCAAGGGTTTATTTTCTCACTGGCCACTTCTCTCCCACCTTCTTTTTTTCTCTCTGCTTCTCGGCTGTCATGAGCTGAGTAACTTTCCTCCATGCCCGTCTGCCATAATGTTCCTACCTTGGAGCCAGCTGACCATTGTCCAGAATCCTCTGAATCCATGAGCCAAAATAAACTTTTCTCCTCTAAGCTGTTCTTGTCAGGTATTTTGGTCACAGTGAAGAAAAGCTTACTTGTACAAGGGTGAATCCTTAGCAGAAGCCAGGTATAGTAACTGCATTCCCTTTGCCTGAGATGTAAAGGAAAGTTGGCTAGGGGGTTTTGAGAAAAGGATCTCCTGGCTTTTAAAAAGAGGTTTAGCAGAGAAAATAGCTCATTCTTTTTACTTCCAAATATTGTCTGCAATAGGATACCTGTCACCTTGCAGGTATCCCACAAGGCCAAATCCTTACACAAATGTTCAAAGAGTTGACAGCCGGGAAGAATATGAGTTCTTGAAGATATCACTGAGCCTACACTGTAGCCACCCTAACTCAAGACCTATTTGATATAATAAATGTTCTTTCTGTTTAAGTTTCTAAGTTCTTTTACTTGGCTATTACTTGTAGCTGAAAGGGTCATAATAGGATGGATGTTCTTCTTAGAAAGCTCATGTACTCTGGAAATAGGAAAGGTGAGGGGAACTCCTGCAGTAATAGTGAGGGACACCTGAGGAAAACAGCCATGGAAAGGCCGAGAAAACATCTATACTGGAGTATGATGAGGCTTCCTGACGGAACCCTAGGAAAGCCAACAACCTTAAAAAGTGTGTGTGAAAAACATCACGAAAGAGGAATCTGCAATCTTCTTAAAGAGTTTAAGAAGACATAATAACAGATAAAGACTTTAAGAAGACATAATAACAGATACATAGACCACATAATAACATATTAGCAGATAAACAGAAAACTAAGCAAATGAAAAAAATGAGATCATTTTTTAAAAAATGAGGCAGATTTTGAAAAAGTATTTAAGGAAAGGTATTCAGGATACACTAGAAAAATTAAAATTTGCACAAGAAAGGAAAAGCACACTATCTGGCTGAGCAATGAATGATACTTACATAGTCCTAACAGCAAAGGCCCAGAATCTGGGAAAGAGGGGCAGTGGGAGGGAGAAGCCAGGGTAAGAGGGATGCCTCATCTTCCATAACAGGAGATCGGTGGTAACATTCAAGGCAGACAAACCAAGTTATCAGAATAAGCACATTATTTCCTACTGTGGAAGTAAATTGCAAAGAAAAAGCTGAAGGTTGAAGATATTTCAATCTTGTAGTACTGTTTGACCTATTAAACTATATGAATACATTCCTGTGGTATAATAAAACATCTGAGTGGACTTTGTTCCTGGTTTCTGGCATGAAGCTTCTAAAGCCCTTGTTATTTCCTGAGTGATAAGAGTGTCTTTCTTATGCTAATGAGGTGGCTCTCTGCCCTACCTAGTATCAGGGTGGGGACTGGTCACTAGGAGCAGCAACTATATTATTAGAAGGTTGGGACTTAACAGCTGCCTGACCTTCAGGGAGCACAGTACGGCTGGAGATTGGGTTAAATCACGTGACCAATCCAACAGCCTGAACATAAACTTTAGACATGGAAGCAGAGCGGAGTTTCCTGACTGGGGAACTCATGGAAGGCCCTACTTCTGCAGCACTGTTGGTGGCCAGCAAGGATTGATGGCATGGAGCTTTCCTGAGCACTGGGACTGGTGGTTTTGCTTCTGCCAGAGGATGCAGAAAGGAAGGTTTCTTGAGATTTTCCTATTAAAATGTTATCCCAGAATATAAGAGGATTTTTGTCTAGGAAGAAGACTGTCAACTTGGGCAGTCATTTAATTCCACATTCTTCAAAACAAATGTCTAGTGGTTTCCTTATGGTGGGAGTTAGCCTAAGATCACACAGAAAAATGCAACATTTGTCCTTAGTACACTGTCCTTAGGTACTCCTTTCTCCCACCCTGGAGGTATCTCCACACCTATCGGAGACAAACACTGGGCTAGCCCTCCCTAGGCCTGCCCTCTCTTTTTCCCTCCAAAATCTCCCTTCCTGCCATTCTGTTCTGTTTTAAACATCAAAGAGCTGGTTTCAATTAACAGGTAGCAGGAATAAGAATTAATTCATACACAAAAAATAAAGGACTGATACAGACATTACACTACTCTTTAAAAAGATTGGTTAATTTAAAAATATTTCTTTTTCTTTCTTTTTTTTTTTTTTTAAGAGAATGGAATAGTGAGAGAGAGAGAGAGAGAGAGAGAGAGAGAATCAGTTTCATTTAGTTTTTCATGTGGCTTTCACTGCTCTGACACTTTGTTGTGTACGTGGTGCTGGGGTTTGAACTCGGGTCCTTGTGCATGCCAGGCAAGCACCATAACCTCTGAGCTACTGCTCCAGCCCCAATTTAAAAATATTTCAATGTGATAATCCAGAAACAAGCTATTATGATGCTCTTCAAATCAATTCACAGACAAACTGATTACGAGTCAAGAACATAGTGAGTGTGTCCTCAGTCCTCCACAGCGTGGGGAGCAAAAATGGGTCTTCCACCGTGAGGAATCCTGCTGCTACTCACAGGATCAGGGCTCCCTGACAACACGGACTCTCACACTATGCTCACACAGACTCTGAGGAGAGCTGAGCAGCCCATCCACCCAACACCATGTCTATTCACTCATGGGAAACTGTCTGCAGGTGAGAATCCAGATCCTTGAGGAATGGGCTGGCTAAGCCCGTCCAGGGCTTCCCCTGGAACCCATCCATCAGTTAAACTCTGAGACAGAGGTGGGAAATGAATTTAGCTCTTGAAGGACTCTTTAAGTCTTTATTGCTAATCTCAGTCCAAGCAGAGTTTCCAGAATGATCCAGATGCATGTTCCACAAAGGACTGGGATATCTGCATTAAAATCAGAAAATACTTTAAAAGGCAAGGTGATATTTATTTGTACTACTAAAAACCCGGGGAGAAAACGCCTTATCTGGGAAAACAATTTGAACTTTCACTCACCTCCCCACATCCAAATTGACATCTAATATCCATTTTCCTCGCAAAACAATAGGAGGCAGTGGAAACAGAGCCTTTCATGCTAAGAAATGTTATGCAACTTGAGAAGAAACAAATGCAATACTCACTTTCTCCTTTAGCATCAAAGTGTGTTTATGTTTTGAAACCCTTAAGTGGAAACAGTGACTTTACTATGTTCCTCCACCCAGGTTCATTGCTACAATACCTGAATCTCTGCCAAAATGTTTGGCCTATCGCTCCGGTCCTAAACACAGCCCTGTTTTTGAACACTTTCACCACTCCCTTAACCTTTCTTTTCCACCTTTTTTTTTCTTGAGTGAGTTGGAGACCCAACCCAGGGATGCAGGCATGCTAGGCAAGCACGCTTCTGCTGAGCCAGCCACACCCCAAGGCAACCTTTCCACTTTTAAAATATTTTCTGGCATCATGTTTATTTTTACATTTTAAACACTTTATATGAAGGAGTGCATTTTAATTAAACCAAGCAGTTGAGACTAGGCTTACTACCTGAATGTGGGTGATTCTATAATACGTCATTAAAATAGAAAATAATTCCATTTGTGGTATAGCTCTAATAATAATGATACATGTGACAAAAACATGTATTTACAAATCAGTCTGTACAATTATTGATATGCATAATGATTAACATCAATCTTTTTTCAATCACTTTAACCACAAGAAGAACTGTCACCTTCTCTCCCTAAAATAATATACCACAAGCATGGAGATTCCCAACACAGACATGGAATATAGATCACTGATTACATGTGCTAAAAGAGAATAAGAGAGTCCCTGAGGTCAATTAAATGAGTTACAGGCCCTGACAGTCAGGGAGAGGACAGCATACAGCTGCAGGGTAAGGGAGCCATCTGAGATCACAGGGTGTCCTTGTGCTGGTCACTAGCTGGCACTTGCAGCTCCAGACTACTCTGTTGCTTTCAGAGCATGGGAGATAGTAAATTGCACCACGGTGACCTTGAGGAAAGTAGAGGCAAATAAAGAACACAGTAAAGATTAAATTAGCACCCTCCCTCTGAAACACTCTTACCTGCAGTGCTGTTTCACCAAACTACCTGCATGCAGTCAAGCCAGCCACCACCTACTGCCACTGAGAGGCTGTCCCAATGCATCAGGCTCAGAGCCAGCACACAGCACACCAGCTCTGCTCAGGTTCACAACTACACTGCAAAACCCAGAGGCTGAGGAGCTGAGTCGCAGTTTCTATCCCAACTGTCTCCAGAACTGGGCAAGGCAGGGCAGAACCTGTTAGTAAATTCAGCTGAAGAAGGAAAAGGCTGGAAACTGAGAATGAGGGAGGTTCAGGCTCACAATTAAATCAAACCTTTAATTATTCTTGTTAGCCATGCTTTCATCTGTTGACTCAACGAAGACTCAGGCCCTGGGAATGAGAAGTGTACTAGGCTCAAGGTTAGGAGCTTTAGGGAAAGAGAAAGTTAAGGCATGGTTTGGAGTCCTCAGGAGATTACAGTATAAGGAGGAGGAAGATAAGCATCCTATTCAGTGGAGCTGTTATAAAAAAGATATCATAGTCTGAGTGTTTTAAACAATAGCTATTTATTTCTAATAGTTATGCAAGGTCGAAAATCCAAGATCAAGGCTCTGGCAGATGTGGTATCTACTGTGCCCTTACATGGTGCAAAGAAAGACGCCTCTCTTCCTCCTCTTACAGGGACACTAATCCCATTCACCAGGGCCCCATCCTCATGACTTAATCACCTCTCAATGCACCTCCTCCTAACATCATCACATCGGGGGCGGCGAGGATTTCAATATGCATTTGAACATAACCAGGCAGTCCAGACAATAAGCAAATGACTATTTAGTTTTGAATTAAATATTAGCTTGAACTGCACAAAATTACTTTCTTTGTATTGAAAAACAATACCACAGGGTGTAGTGTGATGGGATATTCTGGGAGGTGATAGAACTGTTTGGTTCTTGATTTTGGTGACACAATTCAATGCCCGTGTCAAGCTCTCAGAACTGTATATCAAAGGAGTGAATTCTGCTGCATGTAACCTAAAGAATAAGTTTAAAAGTAACTTCATGTTGTTCAGCCTAACAAATGCTCCAGTCCAGATAGATGGTTCTGCAGGAGTACAAGAAGCAGAGATAAAAGAAGAGTCTGGGGCTGGAATGGTGGCTCAGCGGTTATGGCACCTGCTTGGCAGGTGCGAGTATGCAAGTTCAAACCCCAGCACCACATACACAATGAAGTCCTGGAGCAACGAAAACCGCGTGAAAAACCAAATAAAATTGTTTCTCTCTTTCTCTCCCTCTCTCTCACTGTCCCTCTCTCTTAAAAAAAAAAAAAAAGAAACAAAAGAGGAGTCACAGGCAGCCTCATGAATGACAACCATTTCACCAGAGCCACACACACACACACACACACGCACGCACGCACACACAAATAATACAGATGTTTTCCACAGTCAATAAAAAGGAAGGTGAGCGAGTAAGCGTTCTTAGATACAAGAGCAGAGCAAGCAGGCAAAAAGCTACTCAAACTCATAGCATACATGAAGAACAGCCAAGCAGGCAGCAGGATGTTCAAGACAGTAGGGAAGAAAAGAAGGGAGAGAGGTTAGAATACGGAGGTCTTAAAAGACTGGAACTTACTCTATAGTTAATGGCAAGCCAGTGAAGGATTTGAACAGAAGAGTGGATTCATCAAATCAACCTTTGAAAGAGAGCCTCAATAAAAATATGAATGATTGGGCTGGAGCGGTGGCTCAGCGGTTATGGAGCTTGCCTGGCATGTGCAAGTACGCAAGTTCAAACCCCAGCACCACGTACACAATGAAGTGTTGGAGCAACGAAAGCCACATGAAAAACTCTCTCTCTCACTCTCCCTCTTTCTTTTAAAAAAATATGAATGATTTGTTTGTTGTGGGAGATATTTGAGGTGGAAAAATGATCTGATGAGGGGTTCATTCTCAAGGTCTGTGAACCTCTGGAAATGGTTGCAAAATCATGTGTGTGCACATGTGTACATGCATTCACATATACACATTCGTGACAGAAGGGGGCCTGTGGTGTTCATCAGATACTGAAGGGTTAAGAACTACAGAGGTGATGGTCAAGTGTATAGGGATGGAGTAGGCAAGGTACTGCTTTTCACTACAGAGAAAGTAACTTTGTATAGTTCAAGCTAATATTTAAATCAAAACTAAATAGTTGTTTGCTTATTGTTGGACTGCAGGGACAAGAATGAATTAATGGCTATAAAAATGCATTTCTGAACCTTTGATTAATTAGTGAGTGAGAAAAAGCAGGAGGTTCCAAAGACAACCACAAAGTTTCCAGCTTGATGACCTGGGCAGAGTTGAGAGAGAGGCAGGAGAGAGGAGAAAGAGAGCTATTATTACACTCAGAACAAAAAAATGATTTTGCTTCAAAGGACGGAATAGTTAACCTCTGCACTTATGTCACTTTTAGCTGGAGATATTCTTCTACTTTTATGGGCCAAAATATTTCTGCCTAAAAACAGAGGAACTAAGGAGGATCCTGCTTGCATATAAAAATAAAAAGCAGATGAGAAAACAATCTTCAAAGCCTTTCTTGTGGTGGTTTCTCTCTCTGGGACTCTGCTTTCCATATTCTCCTGGCATCAGGAAAACTCAGGGGGATGTATCAGCCTCCCTCACACAAGAGGCTGAATTTCACACACGAGTAAAGTAAACTAAAGACAGTGAGCAAAACAGTATTAATATTTTTAAAATAAAAAACATTTTATGTGACTTGAAAATTTTTACAAATTAGAATTTCACTCATCAGTATGAATTACCCCTTAAATGAGTACAGCTTCTTCATTTGTGTCTTTATGTATCCTTGAACAAATTATTTTGTTTTTGGTACCAGGAATTGAATGCACAGGTGCTTACCACTGAGCCGTATACCCAGCCCATTTTTAAAATTTTTTATTTTAAGAGTTGCTTATGGCCTCGCTAAGTTGCTGAGGCTGGCTTTGAACTTGCAATCCTCCTGCCTCAGTCTCCCAAGCACCTGGGATTACAAGCGTGCACCACCATGCCCGGCTCATGGGACAAATTTATACTTCTTTATGAAACACTTGTTAGGCAGAGTCTTAGGTTCTTTCTTATTTCTTCTTTTCTCCCTGTCCTAACCTTCAAAGCTAAAACAGTTACTGACATTCAACAGGTGCTCAAACTTGGGTCCAAAACAAAGTAAGTGCTCAACTCTAGCAATTTATTTTTTTTTATTTAAAAAAAAATTTTTTTTAAAGAGAGAAGGACAGTGAGAGAGAGAGAGAGCGAGAGAGAGAGAATCAATTTTTATTGAGTTTTTCACATGGCTTTCTTTGCTCTGACACTTGGTTGTGTACATGGGTGCTGGGGTTTGAACCCGTGGACTTGCGCATGCCAGCTAAGTGCGGCAACTGCTGAGCCACTGCTCCAGCCCCCAACTCTAGCAATTTAATCTCTACATGTAAAAATAAGAACTCCTATTTTTGAAATAAACCAGGATGCATACATTCCATTACAAGCCAACGAAGTGGCAAAAGAACCATTGAACCAAAATGTCATGGTGTGCTTTTCAGGAATGCAGGCTCCTGGAACCTACCCAGACTTATCTATCAGAGCTGCTGCAGGGGGGCAGGAGTCTGCACTTCAACAACCACCCCACATGCATTATGCCAGCACAAAAGTTTGAAAGTCACTGGCCTGGAAAATAAGCAGTAAGGAAAGACAGAGAGGAGGATAGGGACTTGTAGAACAAACAAATAAATAAACTTGGGAAGGCTATAGAAAGACAACAGATAAAAATCTGCCTGCTATGCATGGTGAGAGTGGATAGGATGAGGACACCACCGAACTTTGATGTCACTCATATTCAAGGAAACTGGTCCCCCGGGTTTCTTTTCAGCCTGTTCTTAATCATAAAATGATCCATATACAACTTTCTCTAAATCCATTTACTCTGAAATGGCTCTGAAGTTCAAAAATCTGTGAGTTGAGCCGGGCACAGTGGCACATACCTATAATCCAAGTAACTCAGGAGTCTGAAGCAGGAGGACAGCAAGTTTAAGGGCAGTCTCAACAGTTTAGCAAGACCCTGTCTTAAACAATAAAATAGGCTGGGGATGTGGCTCAGTGGTACAGCAATCCGGGGTTCAATCCCCAGTACCCCTCCCCCAAACACACACATCTGAGTGAAGAGTTGTAAGAGAAAAGGCACAACTACCACTTCCTTCAAGGACCTTACTATTGTCCTCTGACCTCATGTGGAGGACGTCCGGCCCTGGACTCACACCTCTTCCAAAGAGAAGGGATGGCAGTCGCCCTCAGTTGTCTTGGCACTATTCTCATAGTTCATCCTGAAGGTGCCACCTCTCGCCATTGTCCAGTGACTCGGGTAGGCCTTCGGGCCTGCTGTCCAGTTGTAAAGGGGCTTGAGGTTGAATTTATAAAGAGCTTCAGCAGGCCAGGAACCATCTATGGAAACTGGGGGAGTGGAGCCCTGTACTTTCACTCCATGAGTGGTTCTCAAACTGAGGCCTGCATCAAAGTCACCAGAAAGCAAGCCTCACTCCAAGGCTTCTGGAGAAGCAGGACTGGAGCAGGTCAAGATTCTGCAATTTTGGATACTTTTTTTCAAATGTTTCTTTGGGTTTGAACCCAGGGGGCACTTTACCATGAAGCTCCACCCCCTTTTTATTTTGAGAAAGGGTTGCTGAGGCTAGAGTTGAACTTGTGATCCTTGCCTCAGCCTCCCTAGTCTCTGGGATTACAGGTGCATCCCTTGGACCCAGCTTGAGATTCTGCATTTCTGACAAGCTAGCAGTGCTTTTGCTGCCTGTGCTTCATTTCGGCACTGATGACACAGATTAGGAGAGAGAGTAAAATGGCTAGGTGGTCAGAACAATGGCCCCATTCAATCACACCTAGAAGCTGGCCAGTAGAGAGAGATTAACGGGCATGCTCGGGGTCTTCAAATGCAAAAGACCATGAGGCTCACCTGTGGGAGCAACTCCCTTGTCCCAGACGTGGGAAAACTTAGAAGTCGGGGTGGACACAGATGGGAACTAGGAAAGATTTGCTAGCTGTTTTGCATAGATTTTAACCAATGATTTTGGTGCATAGTTTCAATGCCTGTTTTACAGAGTTTAACCAATGATGTGGATGCTTTTCTCAAGGCCTGCTTTTACATGAATCTCAATGAAGGCTCATACCCAAAACCAATATAAACCCCCAGCCTAACACACATAAGAAGGCATCCTGCTTCCAGATACCTCTCCACGTTGCAGAGACTCTCTTCTCCTTCCTTAAATAAATACTGTTACTTTTACTCGTCCCTTCTGTGGTTGTCCGTGGATTTTATTCTTCAAATTCATGAGACAAGAACCCAGAAGAAGATTGGCGCTTAATTCCCAGGGTGAATTTCCACACCAAGAGCTGCACCAAGAGCTCGACGGTAGGGGGGAGGGGTGCCGGGGGCAGCTCTTACTGGGGAGCTGCTAACACTGTTTCTGGCCACAGAGATTTCAGCAGCCAGCCCAAATTTCCAGTTTTAACTGGGAATAGCTTGAAATGGGCTACTTTGGCCGCGGAAATCTGCAGGGAGCCCAGACTCCATTTGCTAGCAGGAGCAGAGAATCCAGCCTCATCTCAAATCCCCCCCTCCGCCCCCCGCACCACTGAGAACCTCTGTCCAGGTAATCACCTCTACTAAAGGCTCCTCTCCACCACTAACCAGCTTGATCGACAGGCACAGGCTAAGGAAAATCAGACCTGAAGGCAAAAATGTCATCTTAGCCAGTGCTAACTGAGTAACCGAGGGTCAAGTCACTTGTTCAATGAATGTTTTGGAAATGCTCGGTGCAGATGTGTTGCCCCCTAAACAACAACAACAAAAACACTGCCAAGTGAGATGTGGAAGAGAGTTAGTGTGCACTGAGGGAGGAAAATTGCGTATGAATACCAACTATCCAGGTGTCCTTAAGCTTCTCTACTTTAAGAAACCCCAACTAGGGGCTGAAGCAGTGGCCCAGTGGTTACAGCACTTGCTTGGCATTGCTGAGGACCCAAATTCAAACCCTAGTACCACGTACACAGCCAAGTCTCGGGGCAACGGGGGCCACATCAAAAACTAAATGAAACTGATTCTCTCTCTCTCACTGTCCCTATTTAAGAAAAAGAAAGAAAGAAAGAAAGAAACCCCAACTCTAAGTCATATGTAAGGCTAAAGTCAAAGAGACAAAGACAGGAGGAGGAAGGACAGGCAGGTAGGTCAGAGAGAAGAGAGAAAGCATGGGTTTCTGGAATCCCAGAATGTTTAAGGACTTGCTTTATCTAGGTCCTTGGACTCCCTGAAAAATGCTGTGGGTTCACGTGCTTTTTGTTTTTGTTTTTGTTCTCTTGGTCCACAGTCCCAGAAAAGTCTGTGCTCCTCTGTTCTGAACCAAGATTCCTCAGCATGGTAAAAGCAAGTGGCAGAACTGACCAGCTGGCAAGTCCACCCCAGGCTGCACTGAAGCCTGTTCCTGCTCTGGAGACTTACCATTGATGCCCCACTCAGAGGGCTGAGGCTTTCTACAGACCCAGAGCTGCAGGGTCCTCACCTTAATCTTGCTGGCCGTCCATGTTTTTAAGAGGTCCACCCCCTCAGATTCTCAGGTGCCTAAAGGTGAAAGGATGCTTCACAGAGAGCTTTTCCAATTGCTCTGTGTGCTCCACTGAACCACCTCCACAGCCTCTCGGACTCATACAGCAGCGATAACGTGCCTTGGGAACCAGCACAAGGATAGGGGGATTTTGCCCAACAAAACTGTGTTCACAGCCTGCCACAGTAATGGGTGTCAGGAAACACCACCATGAGAGGGACTCTCAGTTTGCCTCTAAAGATGTGGTCAGCTGCTGCAGCAGAGTCAAATTCAGTCACGAGGAGCTTTGTGGGGGAAGAACCCACCACCCAGGATGCCAGTAGAGGTGGCTCCAGAGAGGAGAAGCAGTCACATGGCATTGGGTGGAAAAGGGGACCTTTGGAAGAGCATCAAGGTTCCGAGAATGCTCATATCCCAGCAACAGAGTGCTCTTCCTGAAGTTCATGCACACAACACCAAATGCTGCTCAATCTCCTCACAGTGCCATCACACCTGCTGAGGACTGTGGCATGTTCAGGGCCACCGGCTTCTCCACCACCCCTAACACACACACACACACACACACACGCACACACACATACTGGCCCTTCTCAACAGCTCTGTGAGCAACCACAGTCAGTTGGACTGTTCCATTTGCACTGTCACTGTAACTGACCAATGAGAGCAAGAATTATTGTTCAATGAATGCTTTGGAAATGCTTGGTGCAGATGCGTTGTCCCCTACCTAAAAGGTTTGGGGTTCTGTCAAAAAGGTGGTCAGTAAATATGTATTTATGTATGTTTAACTAAAATATGTTTAAGGGATGCAAGGATCATTTTTTATGCAATTTTCTTTGTTAACTGTCCTTTTACAATTTATTGGCTAAAGGTCATAGGAATTATCCAAAAACGTAGCAATTCTCTGATTCCTTTTGTGCTGAAGCGACATCAGCCATCCCCTCCACCTCGCACGCCCTCACTGCCAGCTGCACTCCCTTTCACCTGGTCTTTGGCTTTGTTACCAGGCTATATCAAGATGATTCTCAAACCACACAGTTTCATTTACTGTGATTTAGAGTCAGCTCTACTTGTTAAAAGGGATTTTACAGGCTGGAGCAGTGGCTCGGCGGTTATGGCGCTTGCTTGGCATGCACGATTACGCGAGTTCAAACCCCAGCACCACTTACACAACAATGTCTCAGAGCAACAAGAAAAATTAAATAAAACTGATTCTCTCTCTCTCTCTTCTCTCTTGCTTTCTCTCTCTCTCTCTTTCTCACGGTCTCTCTCTCTTAAAAAAAGGGGGGGGGATTTTATACTACTATGTAAACCTTAACCACTACCCAATCTTCCTTTTGCTCACCCAACAAGATTTCACACGATCTAGAAAATAATTTAGAGACTTAATAAATAAATGCACTACATGTTCGAGGAAAGCATATCCTTAGTGTCTGTGATTATTTGCAATTTAGTTACAAAATTTTAAATATTAATGATTCTTTCTTAAAAACATACACATTCTGCATGCATTTTGCATGTATATGTTTTGGCATATTCCAATTTAAGATATTCTATAATAACTAAAACATTCAATTTGTAACTATCTGAATTAAACTGAATCAGAAAACTATCACTTTATTGACAGATGATCTTGTTCATGCTTTTTTTTTTTAAACATTGATTCATTTGGAGGAGCTGTTTTCCTTTAATGCCTGGTGTTTTGAAATCTGTTATAAGAGGATTACTAGTGAATGCCAGCTATTCAGTAATGCTTTCCTTGGAAAGTCTTAAAATAGCAATATATCGTTATTCAATATATCTCTAGTGTTTCTGAGAGGTTTGGATGCCCTGTGGAATGCTCCGGTCTGAACCTGGCCCTTACACACAGGATTTAACATGAAGAACACCTGGAGAAGACACGACTGGATTTCCCGAATGGGTACTGAGCTCTCTTACATCTAATCTGCTGGAGGCTGCCTCACTATCGCCTCTAATTAAAAAAATGAAAAAACAGTAAATTAAAATAGCATTTTCTTCCCAGGATAGGCAGCCAGAAGGGAAACTGTAAGTTTCATGACTTTAAAAGCCCTACACAAACGCTGCTACACAGACTCAATTTCCTCTGCAATTACTGATGCAGATAGTAAGGTGAACAGTAAGGAAAACAGCTTGGCAGTTTTCCTCAAATCTTATTACTCAGGTCCTATCCACCTGAGCCACTAGTGCCATGACATTTGGTGTCAACTGGAAGATGGGATTTTTTCTACTGAACCTAACCTTTAATAGAGCAGACACATCTGTTAACATACGGTCATCATAAATTCGGCTTAAAACCAACCTGTTGCTTAGTTTCAGTATTCTTCTGTACTGCTTTAAAAATCTGGGATAAACTATGAGAAAACAACAAACTGTGACCACACAGCCATTTCCTTTCGAGCCTCCCTTTGATCCACACCTCCATCCACCATATCTCTCTCTCTCTCTCACACACACACACACACACAACACTGCTTCATGGCATATATCTGTGGCTTCATTTTAATCAAATTTATGTTAATTTCTTTTGACAACTTTGGAAGTATTTTCCAGTCCCCTCTGAAGAACTGACAAAAACTAAGACACCTAGAATTTATTCCTGTGACGCTACATTACTGCTGTTATTGCATTATTATTTTTTTTTTTAAAGAAAGAGGAGACAGAGAAAAAGAGCAGAGAGAGAAAAACAATCTTTATTTAATTTTTTTATGTGACTTTCACTCCTTGGACACTTCATTGTGTACATGGTGCTGGGGTTTGAACTCGTGGACTCCCATGGTAACTGTCGAGCCACCGAGCCACCGCTCCAGCCCCTGCTGCATTCTGTTTTAAGGAATGCCTCCTCCTATCAGGACACAGAGTCATGCTGCCCAGCTGTAAACAACAGCTTGAAGGGATTATCAGTAGCTCCATGGTTTCAGACACTGACTTCACTTCTTCATCACAGCTCCTCAGTGATGGTGCTACTGATAAAGACAGTAAGGAGAACTGAATGGCTGGATAAAATCAGCACTTAGAATTTTCATTTGTATGTGAGTGGATTAAAAAGATTAAAGAGGTATATCCATAATTCTGAGACTGTTACTATTAAACACTAACCTGTGCCAGTTGGGGGTGGTGGCACATGCTTGTAATCCCATCAAGTCAGGAGGCTGAGGCAGGAGGGTTGCAAGTTTAAGAAGTTCAAGGCCAGCATGGGCAAATTACTGGGACCTTGTCTCAAAAACAAACAAACAGTCAAAAAACACACATAAAAAAACAGGAATATCTCAGCGGTAGAGCACTTGCCTAGCATGTGAAAATTCCTAGGTTCAATCCCTAGTACTGCAAAACAAAACAAACAAAACGTCTGGTGCCAACTTCAGTTAAGAAGGTCATAGAATATACATGTTATCTCCTCTCCTTGAATCCCTACCCCGCCCCCAAAAGATACAAAACCACAAGGAAAAAAAAGAAAAAAGACCCAAGAGCACGGAAGATAGCAATGCCTCTTGGAAAACAAGCAGCAGAGGGTAATAAGCTGGAGCAGCAGCAAAGCAGAGGTGCTGTGGGGACATGGCAGAGAAGCCAATTTGCCTGAGACCTAAGTTGCAGGCTCAGCGGGGCAAGACCCAGCCACAAAGGGCAGGTGGGGGAGTGCAGGGCTGGAAATGGTGGTAGGGGTCTATGAAAGTCTGCAGATAGAACACTTGGGTCCCCAGATCCTCCCTAAACCTGCACAGATGCTTTCCTCCAGGAAAAGAGCTGCCAGGCTCGACAGCTTCCAATGTGCTTGCTAGTGACACTTCTTTCTTTATTATGGTAAAATATATACATAACGCAAAATTTGCCATCTTAACCATTTTTAATTGTACGGCTCCTGTTTGGAACATTCTCAGTGTGTAGCCCTCACCACCATCCATCTACAGAACTTTTCACCTTCCCAAAGGGTAACTCCACTCTATAAACATCAAATTCGGACCTAGAGCAGTGGCTCAGCGGTTACAGCGCTTGCCTGGCATGCTTAGTATGCTAGTTCAAACCCCAGCACCATGTACACAAGGAAGTTTCCGAGCAACAAAAGCCACATGAAAAACTAAATAAAAATTCTGTCTTTCCCTCTCCCTGTCTCGCTTTCACTGTCCCCCTCTCTTTAAACAAATAAAATAAAATAAACAACAATTTCCCCATCCCTCCTCCTCCCAACCCGACAACCACCATTCTACTTCCTGTTTCTGTGAATGTAACTACTCTAGACCTCATCTACGTGGAATGATACAGTATTTGTCCTTTGTGACTGACTTATTTACTCAGTGTAAGTTCCTCCAGATTCGCATTGTAACATATGTCAGAATTTTCTTCCTTTTAAATATTTGATAGCATGAATGAACCTCATTGTGTTTATCTGTTCACCCGTCAATGAACACTTGGGTTGCTTCCACCTGTTGGCTATTGTGAATAATGCTGCTATAAACATGGGTGTGCAAGTATCTCTTCAAGTTCCTGCTTTCTAGTGACTCAATATTATTTATGAATAGATAACTAAGGATGAGAAGACATTTTAGGAATTTTTTTTTTTTACATTATAGACTGAAACCAACATAAATGAGGAGGAAGGGATCTTGAACATTAAAAATAAAATAGTATAAAAATGTTAGAAGGGTTGAAAAAGAAAATCATGGAGCTGTTTTAGCAAAAATTATAAAAAGAGATCAAGCACATGCCTGTAATCCCAGAGGCTCAGCAGGCTGAGGCAGGAAGATCTCAAGTTCAAAGCCAGCTTTGGCAATTTAGTGAGGGCCTGAAGAACTTAGTAAGACCCTATTTCACAATAAAAAATAAAAAGGGGCTGGAGTTGTGGCAGTAAAAGTGCCCTGGATTCAATGCCTACTACAAAAAAGAAAGAATAGAGATCAAACATAAAAAAGATAACACTTGATACAGACGTTCCAACATCCAAAAAGCAGGATTTCCAACGAGAAGAGAAAGAGGTATTTAAGCAAAGAAACAACAAAAGATATTTCTTCAAAACAGGAAAGAATCAAGGTCCACATTCAAAAACCATCTTAGAACCTGGAAAAGATGAAAATGGACATTAGGAGACACATGGTGAGATTCCATTATATCAGGAATAGAGAAGATGCAGAGTTTCCACACAAAAGTTCAGGCAACAAAGGAGCATCAGAGATCTCAACAGCAACACTCGTAGTTGTGGACTATAGTGGAAAACTGCTGTCCAAATCTAGAGAAAAGTAATTTTGTTTTTAAAAGGCTCAGCCTTTTGGGTGCTTGCCTCGCATCTGCAGGGAAGTGGGTTCGAACCCCAGAACCACATTCACAACGAAGTATCGGAGCAATGAAAGCCACATGAAAAACTAAATAAAACTGATTCTCTCTCTTTGTCTGTTACAGTCCATCTCAAAAAGTGGCTTTTGTTGCTCCAACACTTCATTGTGTACGTGGTGCTGGGGTTCGAACCTGTGTCCTTGTGCATGTCAGGCAAATGCCATAACCACTGCTCCAGCCCAGAAAAATAAATTTTAAGTTAGAATTCTATACCCAAGCAAATCATCAATCAAGAAGGAGCCAAACTGTCTGCATCAGAGGAAAGGAGCACAGAAGTCACAGGAAGCCGGCAGGTGGAAGCGAGAGATGCAGGCTTCTGACCTCTCATTAGAAGGCAGTGGCCTTGTTTCGGATCCATTCCTCACTCAACTGAGTTTACCAAACGTCTACTAAGTGACAGGCTCCGCTCTGTTCTGAGTGCTAGTAACACAGACGTGAATAAAGCAAAGTTCCTGGCGTTCTCAACCTAAGAGGAGAGGGGCAGTACACAAAAATGTTTTGTAAGGTATGGAGCTCTGAGGAAAAGAAGCAGGGCAAGAAGAGTGGTGAGGGGTGCGGGGAGCAGTCAGCTGCCAACTTCAGCCCAGTCTGCCTCCGGCCAAGCATTCTCTGAGGACAAGCCTTCCATTTGTTCCTAGCTTTCCCACTTCTTCCGGCCCCCTTGGGAATAGATTCTGCCTGGAGCCCAGCAGTGGGACTAAAATGGCCCCAATTACTATCTGGCTGGAGCCTTATCAGGCCCACCCTCTTTCCCTCTTCTCCAGTGGGGAGACAACAGCAAGGGTGATAAGAACTCTTGACTGAATTGCTCATGTGGATTTTCAAAAATAAGAGGCAGAGAATGTCTCACCATCTTCATTTGCAGGGGCAGAAAGTAAGGCACTGCCAGGAAAGACACATGCCCAAGGCCACAGATGACCTTAGTCACGGTGCAAACTCTAACTTGAGCCTGCTTCAGACGCCAGTATGGTTCAAAAACAAATGCAAAATTCTTATGCCCTATTACTTTTCATTTTCTTCAAACAGATAGAAATAAAGCAAAGTTGTCAGTGGTTCACGAGAACAAAGACTCTTTTTACTTAGAATTTAATAAAACTGCAAACCTATTCCTCTTGGAACTCCACATTGAGTTGTCATTTTGTAGCCACTCAGGCTAAAGACAGGTACCAGAACTGGGTTAGACTTGCTCCACCTCAGATAAGGACAACCATGTTTCCGCAGAAGGAAAGCAAACTGAAGGATGGAATCAAGTCTACCTAGCAGGAGTTTCCATAGTTCAATCAAGCGCATCACCGCTGATTCCCTTCCAGAGTAGACCCCCGCAGGCTGCCCTTCCAAACATCACACTTTCTTTTTCTTTGCTTGTCTTTGGGTTGCAGCTGTCTTCTGGGAGCAGAGGAATGTTTGCCTGTGCTGGGCAGGAGTGTGTGGAGGTGCAGGATGGGAGGAGCGGCCACTGCATGCCAACACAAGGAGTCAGCAGCCATGACCCTGCTGCTCCTGCTGAGCAAGACCCAGGGTGGCCACATCTCCATCTGGGTCTGGCTGGAATCCCGAGGCTGATTAAAAAATTGAATCATTGTTTGCAACCTGAAGTCAGGCCACTTCTTCTTAGCCAGATTTAAAACACTGAATTTTTATAGTATCTAAGAGTTTTAAAAAATTCTCTTACATTTAATCCTTAAAATCCTCTGCATGTGGGGCTGGATGGTACTTGCGGGGCATTCATCAGGACGTGAGTTCAAATCCCAGCACTATGTACACAATGAAATGTTGGAGCAATGAAGGCCACATGAAAAACTAAATAAAATTAATTCTCTCTCTCTCTCTCTCTCCCCCTCATGTCCCTCTCTCTTAAAAAAAAAAAAAGGCTGCATGAGAGAATCACTCATGTCTGCAATTCACTTGAAACGAGATGTCAGTGTAAAACGGACAATGGATGGAAAGACATGTGATAAAACAAAGTAAAACAATACAAGTAGAATCCAGGGGTTAGATAAATGAGTATTCACTGCAAAATCCTTACAGTTTTGTTACAGTTCTGTAATGTTTATTAAAAAAAAAAAAAAGTTGGGCACAATGGGGAGGGACTCTCCTGTCATCCTGGATCATTTCAATACCCACATGAATGATTCATTCCACAACCCAGCCTCAAATGTCCTGACTCTCTGGGTACCCAGGATTCTCTCCTCAGCTCCTGGGCAACCCTTACTCAGAACAGTGATACCTTGACGTTAAAAGGAAGTGTTTCCTTAAACCAAATTCTTTCCATTCCATTTCGCTGCCTTCTAGATGCTGCGACTCCAGGAAGATATCTACTGCCCACACCCTCTGTCTCCCTCCATGACTTCGGCTTCCCTCTCCAGCAGAGACCCTCTGGAGCATGACCAACCACACTCCTATCAGACCCCTGGGACTTCCCTGCCAACACACAGGACAGGGCCCAGTTAGAGACTGAGACACAGGACCTGGCAGAAAAAGACTTCTAACAGCTCTGCCTGCATGGAGCTTGAGGAGGTCAGCTCTCCAGTGAGCCATGTAGTGACAGAGGAGATGCCAGGACACAGTCTCTCCTGGGCTCTTTCCTGGGCTGGCCCTCTGTTTTTCCATGTTCCGAATCTTCCAAGATGGCTTAGCTCACTCTCATTCTGATGGAACCTATATCTTTCAACACTTCCATTTTTTTATTATGAAATATTTCAAATACATTTAAAAGAAAAAAGGAGATAATGAACCCCTATAGACGCATCCCTCAGAATCAACTGTGTCAAGACTTTGACATAGTGGCCTCATCATACCATTTTATTCTTTTTCTGTCTGTTCTTTGCTGAAGTATTTTAAAGGACTGCTAATTTCTTCAGTATGCTTCTCTAAAATATAGATTTTTTTTAAGAGAAGGAGGGACAGAGAGAGAGAGAGAGAATCAATGTTATTTAGTTTCTCATGTGGCTTTCACTGCTCCGACAGTTGTGTATGTGGTGCTGGGGTTTGAACCCACGTCCTTGCACATGCCAGGTAAGCGCAGTAACCACTGAGCCACCGCTCCAGCCCAATATGTAGAATTTTAAAAAACATAACCACAATGTAATGATCACATAAATAGAATCAATACTGACTCCCTGATATCACCTAACTCAGTCCATAATTCAAATTTCCTAATTGTCTGATGAGGTCTTTCTCCCCAAATAAATCTTAATCGGGATCCAAACAGGCTGCACATATATATCATGTTTAGTTGCATTTTTTCACATCTTCTTTAATCTAGGAACCTCCCCTCCCCCACCTTCATTTATTTAATGCCATTAATCTGTTGCAGAAACCAGGGCATTTGTCCCTGACCCACATTCTGGATTCATCTGCTTATTTCCTTGTGGCATCGTTGTTTAATTTTAACCACCCACTTTCTTATCTTCGTAAATGGAATTTAGCCCTAGAAGTGTGATTAAACTCAAGGTTCCACTTTTTAACAAAAATAATTCATAAGTAGTGTTGTGTGCTTCCTACAGCATCTCATCCAGAGGTCCCAGTACTTGCACACTCCTGTCAGTTATCCACAGTGGATATCCACCAGTTATCCACCTTTCTTTAGAAGTTTCACCGACTGATGGTTGATGCTTCAATCTTTTGTTTCATGGAGCACTGCAAGATGATGATTTTCTGAATCTATCATTCTCATTCTCCCAACAGCTACCAGCTGGAGTTTTTCTATAGAGAACAACTTCCCTTCAAGAGACAGCTATTTGTTTACCTGTATGACAACTAATACACAAAAGACAAGTGCATTATTCTTTTTCTTAATTAGGATCTTAATTCCAAATCCCACTCAATAGGGTTCAGTGGGTTATTTGGCTTTTTCTCTTAAACTATCTTTATAGACTCATAGATTTTTATATATTCTGTTTCAATTAACTGCACGTGTGTGGGGGGGTGGGGGAGAGAGAGAAATGTCCCATCTTTGTCTTCTGTGTCTCCTGACATGGACCCATTAGTCACTGGCAATTTCTTTGCTTTCTGGCACGATAAAATGTTCTGATTCATCCGGAATACTTCCTCTCCCATAGCTGAAACTGGCCAGAGCCCTGGTGACACACCTCACTGTGAGTTTCAGACATGCTTCACTGCTGGAGTTATCTCAGTTTGTAGGATTGCTGTGTGGGTGGAGCTAGGAAATTCATGTTGACACTGATGTTTGCAATTAAAATTTAGCATTACAGCATTTTAATTTAACTTCATCTGTGCTGCAATTTGGATTTGAAATGTCCCCCAAGGCCCTTGTGTTAAAATCTTGTTCCCCAGCCCATGGTACTATGCAGAGGTGATGGAACCTTCAGGAAGTGGAGCCTAGTGAGAGGAAGTTAGGTTACTGGGAATGTTCTTAGAAGGGATATTGGGGACCTAACATTTCCTGTCTCTCTCTGCTCCCTGGCCACCATACTGTGACAGCTCCACTGGAACACACTCCCACCATGACGTACTGTGTCACCACAGACTGAAACCTCTGAAACTGTGAGCCAAAATTCAATTTGATTTTTTTTTTTTAAGAGAGAGGCACAGTGAGAGAGAGAAAAACAGAATCGATTTTTATTTAGTTTTTCATGTGGCTTTCTTTGCTCCAACACTTCATTGTGTACATGGTGCTGGGGTTGGAACTCCTGTCCTCCCGAATGCCAGACAAGCACTGTAACCACTGACCACCGCTCCAGCCCTCAATTTGATCTTTTTTCAGTATTTGTCACAGTAACTGAAAGGTGAACAATACAACCTGCAAATAGAGAAGACTTTCAAATCTTTATTTCCAAATTGTATGCTTTTCACAATCTTGACCTACGAGGGGAGTCTCCAGTTTTTCCAATATTAAGTAAGATGATGGCTCTGAGGTTTATATGTATGCATACATTTATGTACATGTGAGAATATTTAATCATATTAAGAAAACATGCACTGAGCAATTTTTTTAAATGTTAAAATGTGGTGAAATGAGTTTTTGGCATCTATTAAAGATGATCATATAACTGAATATTCTCTTTAGATCTAATTAATCTAACATGACAAATTATAAGAATGGATTAATAAATCACATTTGAATTCTTAGAATAAGCCCAGCTCGTTCATGATCGAAGTGTAATGTACCATCAGATTCTACTTGTTGACATTTTATTTAAAATTGTGTACTGATGTTGGTAATATTGTTTTGCAGTTTCCTTTTTTATAAAGTCCTTATCTGACTTTAGTATTAATGTTATATGTACTTTACTGAAAGAATTTGGAATTTTCTTTCTTTTTCTGTGTCACGGAACAGTTTAAGTAGCGCTGGGATTATCTGAGCTTTAAAGATTTGGAAGAACTCCCCTGTGTGAACATCTGGGCATGGAGCTTTTAATCAAGCTCTCTCGCAATTTTCATGTGTAGCTGGGTTGCTTAGATTTTTGTCTCTCCTGGCATCAATTTCTGTAAGTTATAGTTTCGTAGAAAGTTGTCTATTTCCTCTAGGTTTTTAAATATATTTGCACAGAGTTGTGCAAAATAGTCACTTACTTTGTTTTAAATTTCCTCTGTTTTGATAGTTATTACCCCCTTGTTGTATCTTATTTGCAAACATATTACCTTCTTCTTCCACCTCTTTCTTAATTAGGTGACTTAGTTGTTTCTCTCTTCTTCATTCATCTCAAGAACTGGATTCTTGGGGCTGGATCGGTGGCTCAGCAATTATGGCGCTTGCTTTGGCATGCATGAGGATGCAGGTTCAAACCCCAGGACCACGTACATAAAGAAGTCTTGGAGCAACGCAAGTCACATGAAAAACTAAATGAAATTGATTCTCTCTATCACTGTCCCTCTCTCTCAAAAATTTTTTTTTAAAAAAGAACTGGATTCTTCATTTATATATTAACTCTTTTATTTTTCTTTTTCAAATGAGTTAGCTTCAGCTTTTACATTTATTAATCCTTTCCTTCTAGCTTCTACAGATATTTATGCTACGAATCTTCCTAAGCATTGTTTCAACTACATCCTATAGATCTGACATGTCATGTTTTAAAATTATTATTGTTTTCTCAAAATTCTATAGTTTTCTTCATATTTTCCTTGTGATCCAAGAATTGTTTAACAGGTTAAAATTTTCCAGCTTGAGGGTACAATAGTTTATCTTTGTCTCCTCAAAATCCACATGTTGAAACCTAACTCCTGAGGTGATTAAATTAAGAAGTTGGTCAGGCTGGGGAGGGGTGTAGTTCAGTGGTAGAGTGCTTGCCTAGCATGTGTAAGGTCCTAAGTTTGATCACCTCACAAATGGGTTTAAAAGTAGTCCCAGAGAACAGTCTTGCCCCTTCTACTGTGTGAGGACACAGGGAGAATGTGCCACCTATGATGTCAAGAGCAAGCCACCACTAGGTACCCAATCTGGTGCTTCATCTTGGACATCCTAGCACTTAGAACTGTAAAAGATCAATCTCTGTTGTTTCTACACCATACAGTTGACAATGTTTTCTTTATAGCCACCCAACGTGACTAAGACAAAGTGCTTTTTTTTTTTTATGAACAAAATAACCTTTAAAACTTTGAACCTTAAGCAAATGGGCATTCTTACTTCCCTCTAAATAGTTTCACATTGTAAGAAGTTTTGTTTTTATGTTCGTACTTTCTTCTTCTTTGCCTAAGTTTATCCCTCTTTCAATGCTATTGGTTTTACTCCATAGATGTTACACTTCTGGTCCCTTCTGACATGAAACCCATTAAAACCCTACCTCTACCACTAACCAACTGCAAGACTCAAGAAGTCCTCCAACTTCTCTGCGATTCACTACCTTCCTTTGTTTAAGTAGGGCGTTGACGCTAAGGTTCCTTTTAGGTCTAAATTCCATTCTATAGCTGCACTGCAAGTGATAATTACCTCTGTTTTCTACTTAGAATAAATTGGCACTGAAGTAAACAGCTACTCCTCACCTGGTTTTTTGTTTTTTGTTTTTTTTTTTTTTAAGAGAGAAGGACATTGAGAGAGCCAGAGAAAGAGAGACAGAGAGAATCAATCTTTGTTTAATATTTCACATGGCTTTCATTGCTCTGACACTTCGTTGTGTATGTGGGTGCTGGGGTTTGAACCCGTGTACTTGCGCATGCCAGGCAAGCGCCATAACTGCTGAGCCACCGCTCCAGCCCCTCCTCACCTGTTTTTGAGCTTTGAATCTGTAGAATTTTAAGTCTTGTGACTACTCTTTGCAATTCCCTCTTGATCTCCATGTTAGTATCTGCTTTGGGTTTTAATGAAAATTATGAGTATACATTAAGATTGCTCAATAGTTTGCTTCATGGAATTAATTTAATGACAACAAATTTGAAAGCAGAGATGGGCTTTTTAGAAATGAACTTAAACAGGTATTCTTCATAAGTTCAAAGATTCAAAGAAACTTTCCCTTTAAAAGCACGTGATATTATCTAATTGAAAGTTAAGAAACTGAATTTTTAAAGGCGACTGCTTTTCTTGGATCTCAAAGTACTGGAAGATCTGTGATTTGAATTCAGGTCTCTATGGTGGCAAAGTATGTGCAATTTCACTCTACCTATCATTTCAGAAACTGGGTATAGCATGCATTCTTTCTGGTTTTGTTAGGTAGTTTTTCTGTTGTTGAATTTTTAAAAATAATGGTGGTAAAATGGTGGTATCACAAAATCTATCACCTTAACCTTGTGTAAGTGCACAGCTCAGTATTATGTTGGCACTGTTAAGCAACTTTATTATTATTCTGATGTTATGCACTGTTATGTAACTTTATTATTATTATTAACTGTGGCACTGAGGATGGAAGCCCAGGTCGTTGCACATACTAAGCGGGTGCTCTATTACTGAGCTACATCTCCAGCCCTTTTTATTTTAAGACAGGGTCTCGCTAAGTTGCCCAGGCTAGCCTTGAACTTGTGATCATCCTGCCTCAGCCTCTGGAGTTGCTGGGATTAAAGGCATGTACCACCACATCTAGCCATTCTGTTGTTTTTATTATTAATTTCTATTTTTATTCAGAAAATGCTATTTGATTTCTGTTTTTCAAAATTATTTTACTTTTTTTGTTTTTTTGTTTGTTTGTTTGAGAGAAAGGCAAGAAGTTTTATTACTTTGGTTGCAAAGGAGAAACACAGGGGACTCCTGTCCCAGAGGCTGTGATTCATCAGGGGGGATGAAGTTTTTTTTTTTTTTACAATCAACTAATATAAAGGCAAGTGGTACGAATGATCCATGTGTGCCTGAAATCATGGTATAGTCTCTACTACTGGGGTACAGAGTACAGTATGTATCTATAGGTTTCCTTATTGATTATTTGTTTAGGTCATCTACATTCTTACTAACTTTTGCACTTCATCTGTGTAAATCAGAGTGAAGTATTTAAAATTCCCTATTCTCAGCGCACGTTCACTTCTTTCATCTCCTTTAGGAAAGCTGCCTCTGGAGTATCTAGAGCATCAACAGTTAAACCTGTCATTGCCTCATCATGAATTACAGACTTTACCATTATATGGTGTTTTTACCTTATGCAATGATGCAATGCTTTTTTTTTTTTTTTTTGCCTTAATTCTATGTTGTCTCATATCACGATTTTTTTTTTTTTTAAGTTATCTGCCTGGTACATCTTCCTTTGTTCCTAACACATCTCAGTCACTTTCCTTTACAAGTGTCTCTGTGCAATGCAGAGAGTTAAATTTTAATCTTCTTGTGCATCTGAGAATACTCAACTTGTTTCTTGTCGGGTGCTGAGGATTGAACCCAGAGCCTTCCTTGTACATGGTAAGCATAAGCTGCCACTGAACTGCATTCCCAGCTGCAAGAATCTTTAGTTTTAATAGTAATGCATTTATCAATACAAATGATGTGTATAATACTTAAAGTATAGTATGAGGTTTGTTTTATTTGTTCCTTTTTAGGATTTCTTTTTAATATTTTTTTTTAGTATTTGTACAGTGTTGCATTTTTGCTGTAATAGCAGCTGAAAACCAATATTTTTAATATAATATTCTTGGTCATTTCTTTGTTCAGTTATTACCAGTTGGCTTTACAACTGGGAAATTACAAACTTATTATTCGGAGCTGAAGTTTCCTCTGACTGCAAAGACAGGCTCTAAATATTTTTAGGAGTATCAAAAAATTAGACTATTCATGATTCAGTAATGCATAGGATAAAATCAAAGATTTTCTAGGGAGAACAAAAAGAATATAACTTCTTCCTCTTTCCATAGAAGGAAAAGAGAGAAAAATAAGACAAATGAAAAGAGGAATTTTGGAAATTAAAAAATAAACCAGATAGAAATGTGGAAATTAATGCAAAAATTATAGTCTACTAATTTGATATTTAGTAGTTTTCATTTGTAAATTAACAGATTATCTCTTAGGCTATACACAAACATATTTGTAAAGGGCTATGTTGTTTAAGTTTCTAAGAAAATCTTCAGTTAGCAGTTTACAACCTTCTAAAATTAGTCAAAGTAAAAAGAAATAATTGGTGTGAAAATGCAAGGGTTAGCTATGTGGGAAAATGTCTAATTGAGGGTTGTAAGTTTCTTGTCTCTTGAGAAGAATAAATATTTTGAAGAGTAACACTGAAGGTGGCATTTTTAAAAGAAATTAAATGGTTACTAGAAGCCACATGAAAAGAATGGAAAGGAAATGGTAACAGAACACTCAATGAAAATGATAATAGGATAATAAATAGGTGAACAGTGGAATAATGCTTATTAATAGCAATACAAAGTCATTAAAATTTTACTTAAATTTAAAGCAGTGGAAAGCAATATTAAAAAACTGAAATATCCATTATATAAAAAATTTAAACTTCCACTTAAAAACATCTCATAAATTTTAAAGAAAAAAATGGCAAAACAGTTATTAAAAAATTGTTCAACTAGCAAAGTGCCCCCAGAAGCAACCATGCACACTGATAGGCGGTTTTTCACACATCAAAACCACCACATATTAAGATCCACCTTTTGTTTTTTCTCCCCTGTGCTAGGGATCAGACCGAGGGCCTCAAGCATGCGAGGGAGCTGTTCTATCACTGAGCAACATTCCCAGTCCAACTGACCACTCAAGTAATTAAGAAGACCTGGGGGGCCTTGGTTGGTGTGTAAATTCTCTTTCCTTTTCAAGAAGGCAGGGTGGCACTCTGTATCAAAATGTAAACTGAGAGGCTGGAGCAGTGGCTCAGTGGTTACGCTGCTTGCCTGACATGACCAAGGACCCAAGTTCAAACCCCAGCACCACATACACAACGAAGTCTTGGAGCAAATAAAGCCACATGAAAAACTAAATACAAAATTGATTCTCTCTTTGTCTGTCTGTCTGTCTCTCTTTGTCACTGT
>PVKS010015804.1:0-12851 GCA_004027875.1 Aplodontia rufa
GTCCAGATTTTCTTGCTTCTAGAGTCTGAGCTGAAAAGTCATAGGTGATCTGAATGTGATCTGGCATTTCACTCTTGCCACTTTTAATATTCTTTCCTTGATTTCCCAGTTATGCCTTTTAAATATGATGTGTCTCAGTGAACTTATCATTTGATTAGGCCTATTGGGTGTGTTGTATGCTTCCTGAATGAGCATTTCTGACTCTATTCTGATATGGGAATTTTTTTCCTTAACTGTTTCATTGAGAATGTTCTTTATACTATTTGTTTGTGCTTTGATTTTTTCTTGTATCCCAATTACTCTTATATTGTTTCTTCTGCTATCATCGCAGACATTTTGAAAATTCTGCTTGTGTTCTGTGAGTTGTTTTTTTGTTTGTTTCATTTTGTTTTTCTTTTTTATCATCTGTGTGCTCAAGCTTACTCAGCCTATCTTCATTGTTGGAGGTTCTTTCTTCCAATGCTGAGGTTCTGTTTTCTGTAGAGGTTAATCTAGTATTAAAATTCTTTCATTATTCTTCTGATGTGATTGAAGATTTTAGTTCCGTTTCTTCCTTTTTCAGTATGTCTGTTAATTGATAATAGAGTTTTTCTTCTCTTGAGTTTTCTCACTTAGTCCCTTCATTAAATCTTCTTTTAGTTCATTGTTCCTTTTAGTAATCACATTGTTGATAATTATTTCTAGGTTTTCATCCTGCTCCCTGTATGTGTGTTCCTTTGTTGGAGAGTTGTGGGCTTGAGGTGAACCTTTTCTGTTTTGATTCCTCATTTCTGATATCCTCTTTGGATCTTTGAATTGAGTTTCCCTGTGGTGAAGGTAGGCAGGTCTGCAGGTGCTTCTTCCTTGAAGGTCAAAGGGTTGGGTCAGACACCACCCCTCTCATGACCACCTTCTTCCAGAACGCTGCTTCTGCCTGGAAACTTGTTTTGCTGTATCCTATGGTTTTAGGCTCCAGGTCATCAATCCGAACTCTGCTGGGGGTACATGGCAGCCCATTGTATTATAGAAGCACAGCAGCTGGGGTGCTTTGCTGGGTCCTGGGGTCTCATGACAGGCCAGAGAAGGCCTCCTACACACTGCAACAGAACCTGGGATCCTTGGTAGCAGGTGTGGGTTTAATATATCAGGACCTGGAGGATATGGGCTGCATCTGGCTACGTGCCTGGTGGCTGTTCAGGTCAGCTCCTTTGGTGTTCCTGGGCGTAGGTGTCCTGCACATGCTTGAATGCCACAGACCTGAGGCCTGGATCCGTGTGCATAGGCTGTGCTAGTTGGCTCCCTTGATAGCCTTTTTTTTTTTTTTTAAATAGAGAGGGACAGTGGGGAGGGATCAAATTCCACTTCAGTCTTTCATGTCATTTTCATTGCCCCAACACTTTGGTGTGGTGCTGGGGTTTGAATCTGTGTCCTCACACATGCCAGGCAAGCACTGTAACCACTGAGCCACTGCTCCAGCTCCCCCTTGATACCCTTTTAATGGGGCTTCCAAGTCACCATATTCTCTTGGGTGTTTTCCCCCCTCACTAGCTGTTTCTTTTTGGTCTCTATTGTTATTTCTTCATTTTCCTGACTGCTAATGCTGGAGGATCCCAAGGCTCCATCTTTGTTCCTCTTCTCCATTTACAGTCAGTCCCTTGGTGATGCCATCAGTCTCATTACTTTAAATTCATCTACAGTCAGCCTGCGTATCTGCTGGGTCTGCATCTATACATTTTACTTCCCCAAATTCAACCAACCAGAGGTTGAAAACATTTTTTTTTAAATTACATCTGTAGAAAACATGCAGAGACTTTTTTAGCAATTATTCCCTAAAGAGTAGTATATACATAGCATTTTCATTGTCCTGGGCATTAGAATCATTAGAAGCATATCTAGAGATGATTTAAAGTACATGGAAGGAAGTGCACAAGTCATATGCAAACACTGCACCGGTTTATATAAGGGACTTGAGCATTCTCAGATACTGGATTCCAAAAGAGGTCCTAGAAGCTATCTCTCTGTACCGCCCCCTATCCCCATACTGAAAGGTGTCTGCATATGGTAAAGACTTCCAAATTTATCTTTCCAGTGCAGAGCTCCATTTGGAACTCTTAATTAATACCTTCACTGCCTTTTCCACATCTCCACTATGGATTTTTTTTTTTAAGAGAGAAGGCAATGAGAGAGAGAGAGAGACAGAGAGAATCAATTTTTATTGAGGTTTTTTTTTTCACATAACTTTTGTTGATCTGACACTTAGTTGTGTACATGCGGGGTGCTGGGGTTTGAACCTGTGTACTTGTGCATGCCGGGCAAGCGCTGTAACCGCTGAGCCACTGCTCCAGCCCTCCACTATGGATGTTTATTAGACCTTTCAAGCTCAACATGTCCCAAACATAACTTCTTCTTATTCTTCTTTTTTTTTTTTTTAAGAAAGAGAGATGTATGAGAGAGAAAGAGAGAGAGAGAGAATCAATTTTATTTAGCTTTTTATCTGGTTTTGGTTGCTCCAACACTTTGTTACGTACATGGTTCTGGGGTTTGAACCCAGGTCCTCCCACATGCCAGGCAAGCACCGTAACCACTGAGCCACCACGTCAGTTCCCAAACTAAACTTCTAAGATTCCCTTACAAAAGCTCTACTACCCATCCTCTTCATTAGGTAGCAACTCCTCGTTGCTCAGTCAAAAACCTGAGTCACTGTGGTCTTCTGTTTCTCTCTCACCACATATGGACTCTATGAGGAATCTTCTAGTCTCCACCTTCCACACATACCCATAATCCAACTTCTTGTTACTCATCCCCTGGGTCTGAGCTATCATCACTTGTCTATATTACTGTAAAAGGTTCTTAAACATGGCACCTAAATTGATTCTTTAAAAATAGGTCAGACTATGTCATTCTTCTGCTCAAAACCCCACAGTGCCCACAGTGCCTCCTCATTTCATTCAGAGTAAAAGTCAAAGACCTTACAATGACCCATAAAGCCATCTAGGATATGGCCCCCACTGCTTCTCTGACCTCCATTCTGCCCTCCCCCTCAATTTCTCCTATCCAGTCAACCCTGCTGTTGCTCCTTGAACATGCATCCCTTTGCTTCGGGGCCTGTGTTCTGCCTGTTCTATCTGCCTTAACAGAGCCGATGAGCTATCCACCCCGCAGAGTATATTGGTTAAGTTCCTCTTTTCCTGCAATGTGTTGGCTCAGCCCTCAACTTCATGATGAGGTCTACCCTGACCATTCCACTCAGCATTGCAATCTGGCCTTTCAACCCTGGTATCAGATTACCTTACTTTCCTTTTTATTTTTTATAGCACTCATTATCTTCTAATATAACACAGAATTTACTTATCTATTGGAACTTGAGCTCTGATTGCAAGGAACTTTGTCTTCTTCAGTCAAGGACCCCAAGCACTTAGTGCCTGGAACAAGCAGGCATTTGATGAAGATTTATTGAAGGTATGAATAAAAGGAACTAATCCACTTGTCACTGGGGTTCTGATATTTCAATGTGTGTGTGTGTTGTAGGACAAGAGACTAGAAATCCTTCATTCCAACACCTGAAAGCAGGAGTTCTAGTAATAATATTTTAGCCACTTAAAAAATATAAATCCAGGCTGGAGCAGTAGCTCGGTGGTTATAGCACTTGCCTGGCATGCATGAGGACCTGGTTTTGAACCCCAGCACCACATGTACAACTAAGGGTCAGAGAAACAAAGCCCAGACCATGAAAAAAATAAATAAAATTGAATCTCTCTCTCACTCCTCTCACTCTCTTTTTTAAAAAATTATATATATATTCTTCTAGAAGGTATTATATACTCCACTCCCTTGCTATTCTGGGTTATAGGAATACAGATTTACTTTTTCTTGAAGGCTCTGGGCTTCTTAGGCTCATCAATAGTGGTACACTGTTGCATTGGAGAGGTGCTCAGGTCACAGTGGGATAGCCAGGGCATACCCCAGGTGGCTCAATGCTTTTTTTTTTTTTTAATTGAACCTAGGGGCACTAACAACTGAACCATATCCCCAGCGCTTTTTTTTTTTTTTTTCCTTTGAAACTGGGTCTAAGTTGCTTAGGACTTTGTCAGATTGCTGAGGCTGGCTTTGAACTTGTGATCCTCCTGTCTCAACGTCCTAAATCGCTGGGATTACAGGCATGCACCAGCAAGCCTGGCTGGTGTCTCACCTTTTTCAGCCGAGCTTCTAATTCAGGTGAGCTTCAGGGCTGGAATTGGGAAACAGAGCACTAGCCAGAAGAGAACAGCTCCTTCTCCCCCAGCTCTGTCCCCCAGGACCTACGCATCTCTGCTCTCTGCTTGTCTCTTCTCGCTCTTCTTCCTCTGTTGAGCAGCTCATCAGCTTCCTTAGGACAGCTGGGCATTTTGTTATCTCTGGGAAAGTGATCATTTGGCAGGCACAAGAGCTGTGCAGAAAACTGGCTTGATTGGGGAACCTTGTACAGGTCTGGGGTGAGGGATAGAGAACCACTTCCTGCCTCTGGGGATACCTCCCTCTATGTGTGGAACTGGGACAAGACAGCCACCACTCTGAGCTGCTTCCTGTTGTACCAGCTCACAGAGGCTGCCACCAGCAGGTTTTCAAATAAGACTTGCTTCCCCCACTGTGCCAAATGCTGGCAGTCACAGTTGATACAATGCCGACTGAAAAGCCAAAACCACAAGAAAAAGGAAGGAAGGAAGATGAGCGGATCCATAAGGTCTGACTCCATGAGCAACGCCAAGAATAAAATAGTTTTCGAAAGGACCTGAGAATTTGAACAGTTCTACCCCTGACATTGAGACAAAAAGGTAATGCTCGAATTGACAGAATCCTCTTTTGCGTTCTCTCCCAGAGGGCTCAACCAGGGACCCAACTTGAGGGAAAACAGACACCTAAAGTACTTATTTTTGTTTTCCTTTCAATCTTGTTTTTCTTACTCTAAACACCTTCTTAGCTTTTGCTGTTTGGTTGGCTTTCTTTCTTTCTTTCTTTCTTTCTTTCTTAGCGTCAGGGTGGGAGGGGGGATTGGACCTGGGGGTGGAACCCAGGAGCACTTAACCACCGAGCCACTTCCCCAACCCTTTTTATTTTTTATTTTGAGGCAGTCTCCCTAAGTTGCTTAGGACCTCGATAAGTTGCTGAGCTGGCTTTGAACTTGTGATCCTCCTGCCTCAGCCTGCTCAGTTGCTGAGATTACAGGTGTGTGCAACCACACCCAGCTTAAGCACTTCCTGAGAATGAATGAGATGATGGATGTTGAATTCATTTTTCTGTCCCCGGTTCCTTGAATTAGACCTACACCTAGGGCTTTTTATCAGTTACGCCCTCACACAATGTCAAATCTTAGCACAAGAAGTAGGGAAATACATGACACGAAAAAGTATAAATAAACTTTCTTGGTGGCTTGGTGGCTTTTTCCCTCATACAAAACACTAGAGAATTTCCTCTATTTCTGAAGTGAAATTACCCCACAGTATTTTAAGCTCTTATGTATGGGTGTACATATGTGTGTTTGTATGCAAGAATACTTTAGGATTAAATTTTTTGAAGAATAAATTTTTCATTGATTTAGAAATGAATCATTGAAGAATAATTCCCAATTGGGCACAGCAGCGTATGCCTATACAATCCCAAGAACTCAGGAGGCTGAAGCAGGAGGATCATAAATTTAAGGCCAGCCTGGACAACATAGTGAGAACATGTCTCAAAATAAAAAATAAAAGGGCTGGGAATGGAGGGGATGATTGTAACTCAGTTGTAAAGCACCCCTGGGTTCGATCCCCAGTACCAGAAAAAGAAAAATCCCACTGAACTTTTTTTCTTTTTTTTTTTTTTCCCTGCTGGGCATCAAATCCAGGGCCTCACACAGGCTAGTTAAGCACCCTAGCTCTGGGCTACACTCCCAACCACTGAGTATCTTTTAAAATGCAATATAAGATAATAATGGGAATTGCAATTCACTTCAAATTGAACTCCTCAGCACAATGTCCATATCCATTCCTGGAAAACAGAATGAATGGAAGGGTAACAACCTACAAAATCAATTCACAATCTCAGCAGCTCAAGCAGACAATCTGTGAAATGCACAGAGGAACAGAGACTTGTCTTTTAGGCTAGAAGAGTGTTTATTCTTCAACGAAATATTTTAAGTAGTTTTACATTTTTCAATTACAGAATAGATAGGGTCTTTTTGTTTTTGTTTTGTTTTGTTTTTTGAGAGAGAGGGATGGGGTTAGAGCGGTGGCTTGGTAGTTACGGCACTTGCCTGGCATGTACAAGTACACGGGTTCAAACCCCAGCACCCATGTACACAACTAAGTGTCAGAGCAACAAAATCCATGTGAAAAACTCAATAAAAATTGATTCTCTCTGTCTCCTTCTCACTGTCTTTCTCTCTTTAAAAAAAAGAGAGAGAGAGAGAAATAATCAATTTTATTTAGTTTTTCATGTGACTTTTGTTGATCTGAGACTTCATTGTGTACATAGTGCTGGGGTTTGAACTCGTATACTTGTGCATGCCAGGCAAGTGCCATAACCCCTGAACCACCGCTCCAGCCCCTAACTAGGCTTTTTAGGATGTTTAGCTATCTCTATTGTTTTAATCTGTTTTTTTAATCCCTGAAAATAAGAAAGAAAGATTCATTGATTAATGTATTGCTACCTGGATACTTATTATATATCTTTTTGGAAGCTCTTCTTTCCTTATAATCAGAAACTCTGGTGTTCAAAGCCATTATCCTTTTTAAATGCTACTTAGATTTTTTTCGTGCTTAAGATTTTTTTTAAAGTAAGATACTCTATTTAAAAAAAGAGAGAGAGAAGGACAGTGAGAGAGAAAGAGAGACAGAGAGCATCAATTTTTATTGAGTTTTTCACGTGGCTTTCATTGCTCCAACACTTAATTGTGTATGTGGGTGCTAGGATTTGAACCCGTGTACTTGCACATGCCAGGCAAGGGTGTAACCTCCGAGCCACTACTCCAGCCCTGCTTAATATTTTTTTTATGCGGGGCTGGAGCGGTGGCTCGGCGGTTTCGGTGCTTGCCTGGCAAGCGCGAGGACCCGGGTTCAAACCCCAGCACCGCGTACACAACTGAGCGTTGGAGCAACTAAGGCCATGTGAAAAACTAAATAAAGCTGTTTCTCTCTTTCTCTGTCTCTCTCACTGTCCCTCTCTCTTTAAAAAAAAAATATATATATTTTTTTATGCTTCTTAGATTTCCAGTGTTAACACTCTGCTCCCTTTTTTGCTTCCTACGGGAGAAGATATCTAATGACTAATCTTATAGAGATCTACCAACACTAGGTTACAAAGGTAATTGGGTTTTTAACTTTGGGGGCTTTGTATTAGATAAAATAGGAAAATGTGAAATTCCATAGTGTTTTTAGAAATGTGTTATCTGTTGAAGTTATAAGTAATTTCACTTTCATACCAATTTGATCTACTTTAGTCTAGAGCTAATTATGATTTCTCTTTGCTCTTACTGAAACTAAGTTTAGGGATTTTTGTTTTTTAGCTTTGAGAGAGAGAGAGAAAGAATCAATTTTGTTTATTTTTTCATCTGGCCTTTGTTTCTCCAACACTTAGTTTGTATGTGATGCTGGCATTCAAATCCTGGTCCTTGCACATGCTAGGCAAGTGCTCCAACTGCTGAGCCACCACTCTAGCCCCAAGCCTAGGGTTATAATCTATTATATTACATTCTGCACCAACAAAAACATCATGTGTCTTTTTCCTCCAATTGAGAGTTGCCCAGTGGGAAATTTTTATATGAAAAATTAATGTGATTTTATACCATACTAGAAGAAAGAGTTGTTTGCTTGAAGTTTTGTTTTTGTTTCTGCTTTTTTGTACTGGGCTTGAGCCTAGGAGTACTCTCTGAGCTATACTCTCAGTTATTTTGATCCTCAGCTATTTTTATTTTTTATTTGAGACAAGGTCTTACTAAATTGCTAAGGCTAGCCTCAACTGAACTTGCAGTCTTCCTGCCTCAGCCTCCCAAGTCGCTGGAATTACAGGCATGTGCCACTGTGCCAGAAAATATTTAAGGAAATTTTAATGATCCTAAGCTCTTTACTACTGGAAACAGAAGGTTAGAATAATGTGAAAGTAAAATTGAAGACCAGAATGTCCTTTCTGATCCTTCCTTAATAAATCTCTATTTTTTTGAAGAGTTTATTTCATCTTATATTATAATAAGATAAGCTATTGCAATTTTCACTCTGCAGTATTATCATTTGGATACACTGGCTCTAGACTAAGTATTTTAGACAGATTATCTCATAGTTTAAAATTTTGTTTTAAATAACAACAAGGTAATATTGATCTGACATTTTAGACTGGGTTATCACCATCAAACCTGAGTATTGGATCAAACAGTGCTAATGACAGATAGAGTAACAGAGGCAACTAATTTGCATTGTTTAAATGAAATAACATGGGCTGGAGCAGTGGCTCAGCAGTTAGGGTGCTTGCCTAGCATGCGCAAGGATGCGAGTTCAAACCCCAGCACCATGTACACAATCAAGTGTTGAGCAACAAAGGCCACATGAAAAACTAAATAAAATTGATTCTCTCTTTCTCTCTCTCTCACTGTCCCTCTCTCTCTTTATAAAAGAAAGAAAGAAAGAAAGAGAAAGAAAGCATGTTTGGATTCAGTGTTTGGAGGGAGGAGCAAGGGGTAATGGCTTACAGTCTAGGCTCCACAGTCAGATCAGTTTGAGTTCACTTACTAGCTGTGTGACCTCAGAGTTATTAAGACTCTGAAGCCTGTTTCCTCAACTCTAATAGAGGTATTGTGAGGAATTAAAAAATCAAACAAACGAATATAGCACTTTGCGAAGACTCAGTAAATGTTAACAGAAATGTTCATTGTTATTTGAGATCAACTCATAAGACTGCTTTTGTAGAGCAGTCTTTTAAAGTTTAAACGGTTTAAACGTGCACAAGAGTACCCTTGGAACCTCATTAAAATGCAGATTCTGCCTCCGTAGAACTGGAGGAGGGCCTGCAATTGATTCTTCATCTCTAATAAACTTCCAGGTGGATACCCGTATACTGGATCACAAGCCAAGATTGTGCAATAGAAAGAAACAGGCTTTGGATTTATCCATTTGTGAATTGGTATCCTGTCTCCAAATGTGTTACCTATCTGATCTTGCCAAAGTCAAATGTCTTCATCTCTGAGATGATGATAATAATATAGATATATAATTAAACCAATTTTCATTAAATAACATATAGTGTACTAAAATAGTACTTAGTATATTGTAGGCACTTAACAAATCTAAGTTCCGTTTTTCTCTTTAGAAATGCTTCACTGGGCCAGGCAGTGTCACTTGCCTGTAACCCTAACCACTTGGGAGGCTGAGGCCAGAAGATCACAAGTTCAAGTTCAAAGTCAGTATGGACAATTTAGCAGAGATGTTGTCCCAGAATAAAAAATAAAAAGGGATAGGGATGTAGCTCAATTGTAGAGTGCATCTGGATTCAATCCCCAGTACAAAAGCAAAACAAAACAACACAACAACAAAAAACTTCACTGGACTGGTCTCTTAAGGGCACTGTCATAATTTCCATTCCTGAAAGACCTGAGAATTCCAATTTCTTTTGAAAACTTCTTAGAATTGTTTTGTACACTTTCAATTGTTTTGTATGCACATACTGTGTGTGCATTTTATAAATTATTTTTTTTTGCTCAGTGTTATGTTTTCAAGATTGAGCCATATGAACCTGGGATGATGGCACATGCCTTTAGCACCAGCAACTTAGGAAGCTGAGGTAAGAGGATCACAAGCTCAAGACCAACGCTTGGCAATTTAGCAAGGCCCTAAGCAACTTAATGAGACCCTGTTTCAAAATAAAAGCGTAAAAATGGTCTGGAGATATGGCTCGCTGGTGAAGTGTCTCTGAGTTCAAGCCCTGGTACCAAACAAACAAGATTGAGAAATGTAGATATATGGGTAAATCTTGAATCATTTAACTGTTGAATGGAATTATACTGTGGTCATAAACCATAGTCTATTTAATCTATTCTCCTTCATTGGAACAGTTAAGTTGTACTATTAGACAATTCTGTGAAACATATATCATTAGATACCCTAATAGTTTTTGTAACTAGGCAAAAGATCATTTTTGCAAATACTACATTCTTGCAATGATGGTTGCTAGTGGACAAGCTACTGATATTTGTAAGTTGATCTTACATCTATCAGTTTTGCTAAATTCCTTTATTCATTGCTATAGTTTACCTGTAAGGAAGTCTTCTTGCAGAGGAATGGTAATTGTGTCATTGAGCTATTTTCTTAAAAAAAATTTTTTTTACCATCACAAGATGGAGAAATTTGGATTTATCAGAATTCTAAGGAAAGAGGTGGATGAAAGCTAGAATAACAGATGGCCTAGTGGGATTGTTCCTCTTGAAAAATGCAGACAGAGCTGGGGGACTGCCCACCGAAAGATTCATGTATAGAAAGAGGGTAAAAGAGCTTTTGAAAGGGTTTGACGGGAGGAACTAATAGGAGGCACCATGACTAGCGAATGGCTGCGTAATCTGTGATGTGATCCCCTCCTCTTTGTCCTCGAGTGTCTTTAGTAGAAATGGAAAATGGTTGCTGCCTGGATTTTTTTTTTAAAGACAATGTGAGAGAGAGACAGACAGACAGACCGACAGAGAGAATTAATTTTTATTGAGTTTTTCACATGGCCTTCGTTGCTCTGACTCTTAGTTGTGTATGTGGGTGCTGGGGTTTGAACCTGTGTACTTGAGCATGCTGGTTGAGCGCTGTAACGGCTGAGCCACCGCTCCAGCCCCTGCATGCCTGGTCTTAGTGATATTTTTCCAGTATCCACGCGGAGGTGCAGCTTTGAATATGTCTCACGTGACTCAAGCGTCACACAGCCACAGCAGCCTGTGACCACTGCAGCCCCATCCACGGAAGCACGAGGAGGAGCCGAAGCCCTGAAGAGGCACCAGGGCTGCCCAGACTTGGGAAGTGGAGACATGCTAGGCTTCCTAAACCTTGAGGGCAGGAAAACCCCAGAAGGACATTGGAGTTTTCATCATCAGCCATCTGACTAGCATCTTCCCCTTGTGAAGTACACACTGTCAAAAGACAGGCTTCCCTAAATCTTCCTAAATTTATTTTTTCAAGATTTGATTTGCCTCCTTCTTTGGCCTTCTTTAAAATTAAAGTGTTTGCAATCTGAGGGTCATGAAAAGAAAATATCACCTTCAAAATATCTCCTTGATGGTTTGTCATAAGGGCACAATTCCATAATTAGATTTATTCCTGTGGGCTCTCTGTACATATAATGAGCTTTGACCTTCTGTTAGCCCTGGGAATAATAAACTAATATTGGATAATGAATTAATGTTAATGTAGATTACTTTATCCAGTTAGCCCACTGGAGAAGATGGAAGATAACAGGGGAAGAGCTTGGGTCTAGGGTCAATTGAATTCTCACTGTGCTGCTTACTAGTTCTGTGTCATTTGAAGCCATTGCTGTGTGCCTCAGATCCTTTACTGTGAAATGGACACATCAATGGTACTTACCACAGAAGATGACTGCAGATAAATAAGTTAAACTTTGCCAAGCACTTAAAACAGTGCCTGCCACATAGAAAGTGTAATCTTGTATTAGTCTTGTCATTAAAGAGAAAGCAAACCCTAAAGGAGTTGCCCAATATACAGCTCATTTTTTTTTTTTAAGAGAGAAGGACAGCGAGAAGAGAGAGAGACAGAGAGAATCAATTTTTATTGAGTTTTTCACATGGCTTTCATTGCTCTGACACTTAGTTGTGTACGTGGGTGCTGGGGTTTGAACCCATGTACTTGCGCATGCTGGGCAAACACCGTAACCGCCAAGCCGTCGCTCCAGCCCCTAGACAACTCATTTTAAAGGAATAACGAAATAGGGAAAATCTACCCAGCATATGGCTGAAACATCACTGTGAAGGCAGGGGAGGGAAGAGACAGCTACAGTAAGAATGAGGCTTTAATGAAGAGGTGCCAAATGCCAGGATGTCCTTTGTGAAGTTTTGCTAGAGTGATGTCTAGATGGCTGGTTCTGCCGTTTAGGAAAGTAGAGAGGTTTTTTTCTTTTCTTTTCTTTTTTTAATTTTTATTATTATTTTTGAACAACCATACAAATTTTTAACAAAATAATATAAAATGTGTATAGTTTCTGGATACTAGATTTACCCCCAGGAGTGCCCCCCCAATTTCCCACCCTTGCCCCTCCCTTCCCTTACCCACAATATCTCTAAAGGCTGTAAGTAGAGAGGTTCTTCACTCAGCTTCCACAGCTCTTGCTGCAATAGTGCTGCCTAGCAAGGCACCCAAAATGCAGTGGCACACAACACCCAGCATGCCTTGATTGCAGAGCCTCACACCGGCTGGGATTGGCTGTGTGTTATGGATCTGCACCTTGGGGTTCCTTCTGTGGCCCAGACTGAGGACAGGGACTCCAGAGGACATGTTCTTCTCCTGGTGAAGACCAAGATGCCTGACACACTGTCAGTTCCTCCCACATCCATTAGCCAAAGCAGCCACATGGCCAAGTCTAACTCCATGGGGTGGGGAAGCACTATTCTCTTACAGAGGCTGGGTAGGAAAGGAAGAGGTATTTACTGAACAGAAACCTCACTTTCTCTACCTTCTATGAGTGGTTTTATGGGGTGTTTGTTGTTAGCCCAGAGGTCCTTAACCACTGAGTCCCATCCCTAGCCACCCCCTCCTTTTTTTTTTTTTGAGACAGGGCCTTGTGGGCTGGAGCGGTGGCTCAGTGGTTTCGGTGCTTGCCTGGCAAGCACAAGGACCTGGGTTCAAACCCCAGCACCACGTACACAACTAAGTGTTGGAGCAACT
>PVKS010015804.1:12951-45345 GCA_004027875.1 Aplodontia rufa
TTTTTTTTTTTTTTTTTTTTAAGGAGAAGGGAGAGTGAAAAAGAGAAAATCAATTTTATTTATTTTTCATCTGGCCCTTGTTTCTCTGACACTCAGTTGCATACATGGTGCAGGTGTTCAAACCTGGGTCAGGCAAGCGCTCCAACTGCTGAGCCACCGCTCCAGCCCCCGATTTTATAGTTTTCACAGTGACTCCTCTCAGTATGTGTTTTTTTTAGACTGAAGAATTCCAATCCTCCCTGCTTCCTGCTTGGCTTTTCCCTGGTCTTCTCAACTTGTTAGATGTGACCCTTTTGTTGGCCTTCTTGCTTATATGTCTGTCCTTATTGAACTGTTGGACTTTGGGGGTAGAGTTGGGAATATATTTCAATGTCCTTTTCTGAGACCAAGATGAATTTTTTTAAAAGAAGGAAGGAAATTAGCATTTTTGCTGCCAACACAAGCTGGGCCAGGCACTAGGAAATTCTCTATACCATGTTAGGTATTCTTTAGGCCTTGTCTCTTTCTATCCTCAATCTCAAATGCCTCCAGGGAGTAGGCAGGCAAATGAGTGAAGTGAGGGGGCTATAATCTTCCCACTTCATAGATAACTACATTTCACAACAGTAGCACATTTTATTCACAATCAAAGGAACCCCGTTGAAATGTAAGCCCTATCTTCAGTTAATAAGTCTTGCACAGGCACTTCTTCTCTAAAGCCATTCTAGGTCTTCCGCTGGGCCACTGCAGAACAGCGTGTGACATTATCTTCTGCCGTGGACCTACTTTGCACATTAAACATTTAGGACTACTTGTTTCCACAAAGAACATAGTTCTCTTTTAATTTCCTTTAAATTCATAACCTTCAAAATCTATATTTAATTTTATCATTTTTGTTAGAGCTATGCATACAGAGATATATTACTTTCCCCTTGATTATAAGAAAACAAGGGCTGGGAATGTAGCATGATGGTGGATCACTGCCTAGCAGTTGCAAGGTCCTGGATTCAGTCCCCAGCACTGAGAGGGGAAAAAGAGAGAAAGAGAGAGAGAGAGAAAAGAAAAAGCATACACAAAAGTGATTACAAAGAGCAACCAACTCTTTACTGTCTTGTTCAGGATTTGTATTGGGAGCGGTGGGGACTGTGGTGAAATCCAGAATGCACACCCGCCCTACAGGGGCATCACTCATCTCCAGGTGGTTATTCCTATTTAGGAATCCAAGCCAGCATTGCTCTATCTTCCTTTTCTCAAGATGTCAGGAGTCCAGATTTTTCCAACTGTGTTAGTCAGGACAGACTAACCAGGCTGCGTGTAGTAACAAATGAACCCCCACAGCAGAAGTGCGTCTGGTGCCAGACAGCAGGAATCTCTTCCAATTGGCAGCTCAGGGAACCAAGATCCCTTTGTCTTGTGATGCTGTCACCTTGACATGTCATTTCCAAGGTCACAACAGAAGGGAAAGGAAAAGGTAGAAGATGCACACCATGCACGAAGTCCCTCAGCCAGGAAGTGGCGCACATCATTCCTACTCACAGTCCACTGACTGTCCAGATGCTCACAGACCTCACACAGGTCTTAGGTAGGACCTCAGATTCTGTCTAACAAGCTACCGACTATTTCCGTTACTGCTTATCTGTGGACTACAGTTTAAGTACATGTAGTGGTAAGATATCAAGTCACTTCCTGGATTTGCCTCTAATGACATGGCCTAGAGCTGCTGCATAGTTCTAGGTCCCACAAAGCCCCAGTTCTTTCCAGACTCTTGTTTTGTTTTGTTTTGTTTTGTTTTTAATTTCTTACAACTTTACGAGACTTTTTTTTTAAATTCAGAAATTGAACCCAAGGCTGTCTAACGACTGAGCAGCTTCTCGTTTTCTTGTTTTTTGAGACAGAGTCCCATTAAGTTGCTTATGGACTTGCTAAGTTGCAGGGACTGGCCTCAAACTTGCAATCTTCCTGCCTCAGCCTCCCAAGCCACTGGGATTCCAGGCTTGCACCACTGCACCCAATAAGAATCCTTTTATTTTTTTTTAAGAAAAACAATCTTTATTGTGTATATTTGAGGTTTATAAATCCTGCCTTTGTTTATCCCACTCTTCACCCCTTTCTGGCCCTCCTTGCTTATACCCTCAATGTCCTGTTGCATTACCTTGAAAGCCTATCAAAGGAGAACAATGGTTTTTGTGTTGCCAAGGCGAAGACAGCACCAAGTCATTGCGTAATCTCCTCTCACATTCGGAGTTCCTGAGCAGCTGCTCTGGAGGTGGATGAAAATAACCCACCATTTCAGCTTTTATAACCATTCAGGAGTGAGAATGTTATTTTTAGGGCACAATAATGTAAAAGCTCTTGCTAGCCTAGGAGAGAAATGTCTTCAACCCTTCAGGGAAATGAAGTGGGTTGTCGTTTCTTTTCTTTTCCAGCCAGTGTCCAGAATGAGTTCTTTGTTTGTGTTCATAGGAAATGATTCACCGCTTACTTCTACCAAGGATTTTAACTGGTGCTAAACACACTTGACTCAGAGAGTTTCAAATTATTAGAATATAGGACACCATCCTACTTCATGGCCTTTGAGTTAGGATAACATTAATATCCTTAAATCTACTTTGGTTTTTTTTTTTTTTTTTTAAATTACAAACCAATTTACTTTATGACCATCTATTTAAAACTCCACAACAAAATACTAACAAATTGAATCTTATAGCATATTAAAGACATATATTATGACAAAGTGTGATTTATCCCCAAAATACAAAGGTAGTTCATTATAAGTAAATAAATCAATATACCTCTACTTTGGTTTTGAAGATAAGGGTGATGCCCTTTTTTTCAGATGACCAGGACAATATCCAATACAGAAGGAATGGGGCTCTCTCAGTTCATATTACTACACCCAAAGTATGAGGCAAGGATATTGGTGAAGTGGTTTATGCAGGATCACAATGAGAGAGTGGATAAGGGACACAAGGAAGGAGGAAAGTCAACCAGACATATGCTGTTGAGAAGATTTCTGTTGTGGGCAACTGTGGTTCAATCCTCCTGAGGACCCTTGGAGAGTCTTCTGGAATATGCTTCGAAATTGTCCCGTGGAGGGATGAGAGGGTTGGGGCATTTATACACTAACTCCCATCTCAGTGACTGAGAGTTGCTCTTGGGCCATAAACTATCTGTCACAACTTCTGGGCTACTATGGAGTGACTTGAACCACCATGACAACAAGGTCAGAGAATGTCCTATGACAAGAAGACTTAGGAAGTCCTTCAGGTGGGCAAATGACATATGAGTGGAGTAGTGACAGCATCTGCTATGAGGGTCCCACTCAGGTTCATAAACAAACTGCCTCACCCTCCCGAGTGTGGGATTACAGTCACTGTACTGGCTGGTATGGTCTTTTGAAAGGCCACTTTTGCCTTGCAAGGTCTGTTCGGCATTAAATAACAGAATAGCCATTGCTATTGTCTGTGGAGCAAAAGCAACTTGGAATTGAAACCTTCACCATTCGCAATTCCCATCCCCCAACTCCAGTTATACTCAGAGGAAATGAGGTCACCCCTCTCCGTACAGCCAGCACAAGCCTGGGCAGAAGATGACACCATTGACACTCAGTTGAAAACTGAGACACAGCATTTAAAGTCACAGGAGTGAACAAGGGCTCAGAATCCATCATATCTAGTCTATGCAGGTAGCAATTGTTAAGTCCCCGTGACAGCCATGGCAGTCAAGTCCAGGGAGTCAAGGATGTCCAGCAGAGTACCTGACGCCCACAAGAGATTTGCAGATAAAGAAGAAGGCCCAAATATGCAGTTTTAATTCTTCTGACAAGAAAAAAACACTTTTATCTTCTTTTAGTTTATTAAAATAATACGTATTTCTGGTAATTGTAGAAAACTTAGTAAAGACAGAAAAGATAAAGAAGTAAAAAATTATTACTTCATTTTGTGAACTTTTATAAATATATAAACAAAAATGTGCAAAATTTTAAATATGTAAATTTCAGGTATTTTATAATGTAATCATATTTGTGATCATATTTGTAATCCCATTTGGGATCCTTCTACATATATGGTTTTATTTTATATCATTTTTTTAAGAGAGAGGGACAGTGAGAGAGAGAGGCTGAAAGAGAGAATCAATTTTATTTAGTTTTTCATATTGCTTTCATTGCTTGGAGATTTTGTTACATACATGGTCCTGGGGTTTGAACTTGGGTCCTTGCGCATGCCAGGCAAACGCTGTAACCACTGAGCCATGGCTCCAACCCACATATTTTTTGCTTTTTTAAGAGAGATGGACAGTGAAAGAGAGAGAATCAATTTTTTTTTTTTTTACTGAGTTTTTCACATGGCTTTCATTGCTCTGACACTTAGTTGTGTACGTGGTGCTGGGGTTTGAACCTGTGTACTCGCACATGCTGGCCAAGCGCCGTAACCACTGAGCCACTGCTCCAGCCTCCATATATGGTTTTATATATGTTTTCCATGTAGCGCACATAAGCTATTGATGCTATATGTCACTGAAAATTCCTTCCAATATTTCTATCAACTCAGTCGTATTCCATCACCTGATTGTGCCTGAACCATTTGGCAAGTCTATGAATTTCCGTCTACAGCAACTGTGGCAAGTGCTTCTGTGCTGAGCATTTGGCATATGGGTGTTTTGTCAGGATACACTCTCACAGGTGGGATAAGAGAGTCAAAGGACAATGAGTGCAGAAGGCTGGGGACTGAGTTGATTGGCCTCCTTCTCTAAGTGGTCTTCAGGGGACATCTGTGACACACACAGATGACTTTCCTGACCTGTGGAGTTGCAGATCAGGCTTGCCAACATCCAGAATCAGAGTCCTCAAGCTTTCAAGAGTCCCATCCATTATCTCTTCCCACATGCTCCTTGTTTCTCAGGTGAGAAAACTGAATCTCAAAGCAATTATGTCACCTGCCAGTTTGGGCAGTTATGTACCGCTTCTCCTGGGCACATGTGGGAGCCCTTGACGAGTGTCTCAGAGAGCAGCACCAATGGATTAGGCTTGGCCAGGCCACTGGACTCCAGGCTTGGGTTGTTTTTAGAAATTGAGTTATATCATGACACAGAAGATAGACTGGCCAGACAGCCGGCTGCCCAGCCAGAAGGATGACTGCGTTCTGGTTCTCAGAAGCCTGAAAATGCACCTCACTCCTCATCACCTGACAACACATATGATAGACTATCTCCTCCCACACTGGGGAGAACCACATGCTTTGGCAGTGTGCCTAGGAGCGAAAATAAACCTTCAGAGGGACACAGTCCACTGGGTCAGACTGAGTCAATAAGACCCACAGTGGGAAAGGTAACAAAAACACTTTCTTTATATGTATGTGTGTATGTATGTGTTTGTAGTACTGAGACTGAATCCAGAGGTGCTCTACCACTGAGCCACACCCCCAACCCTCTTTATTTGTTTATTTTTATTAAAGAGAGAGCCAGAGAATGAGAGAGAGAGAGAGAGAGAGAGAGACAGAAGGAATCAACTTTATTTATTTTTTCATCTGGCCTTTGTTTCTCTGACACTTAGTTGTGTATGTGGTTTGAATCTGGGTCTTTGTGCATGCCAGCCAAGCACTACAATGGCTGAGCCACTGCTTTAGTGCTTTATTTTTTATTTTGAGACAGAGTCCCACTAAGGTGCTAAGGATGGCCTTGAACGCACAATCCTCCTGCCTCGGCCTCCTAAATCACCAGGATTACAGGTGTGAGCCACCACACCTGCTAAAGAAAGCATTTTCATGAGAATGCCCAATTCCTTCCTTGTCCTTTGAGCAGAGACTTGGACTCCCAAGAACAGGGTGTATTTTGCAGACATTCTCAGGGCTCTGGTCATTTCCCTCAGCTTTGTGGGTCAATTCCATGTAAGCAGTGTTTCTGGAAATTTCACAGAACCATTACGTTCAGATCACATTATCTCAAAGTTTTTCATGTGCTAGCCCCAGCCACAAATGAGGTTTGGAAATAAAACTATTTTTGTTGGGTACGTTACTAAAATCAGAGTTGTTTTGCTAAATGGGAGAGAGAGAATGGCTATTGGGTCAGGTCACCAGCAGCCTGCCTCACCAAGAAAGATTCAAGGCTTAGAGATGTCAGCTATAGAAGGCTGCAGTGAGAAGTACAGGAAACAGGGATGAGTTGAATTTCTATTTTCAGAACCACTGAATCAGTTAGTTCTCTCCTTCTCACCTGCCTTACCCATACAGAACACAGACAATCCAAAAAAAAAAAAAATTCAAAAGGCTTAGTATCCATTGCCTCTGGCTGCATAAAGATGACTACAGACTTTCATAGCCTCAAATTATAAAGATTTATTATTTCTTATCTTTTTCTGGGCTCAGCTGTATGGCCCTTCTGATTCACTTGGAGTTAGTTATGCAGACACTGGCAGCCCCACCGAGAGGGTCTAAGATGGCCATGAAGCTTGCTCCTCTCCTCGAGGTCTCTCACCAGTCAGTAGTTCAGGCTCTGTGCCTTGAAGTGAGAAAATTCCAAGAGGGGGAAGGTGGAAGCTACGAGGTCTCTTGAGACTTCGCACTTGCAAAATGTCACATCTGCTGCATTCAGTTAGCCAAAGCAAGTCATGAAGCTAGACCAGATCTTTTTTTTTTTTAACAGAGAGAGGGATAGTGGGAGAGAGAAAAAGAGAGAATCAATTTTATTTAGTTTTTCATGTGGCTTTTGTTGCTCCAACACTTCGTTGTATACGTGATGTTGGGGTTCAAACCCGCATCCTCATGCATGCCAAGTAAGCGCTATAACTGCTGAGCCACCAATCTAGTCCTGCTAGACCAGATTTAAGAGATGCAAGAGGTAGGAACTAGACCTCATCTTTGGATGGAGAAGATGCAAAGCCACATTGTAAAAGGAGTGTGGACACAGGGAGGTGGATTCATTAGGAACCATATCCTTGAAAATCTACCATAGACATTTTCCAAATAAAATGCCTAAAGAATATATACTCTAAAATGGCAGTAACTCTATTATTCTCTACCTTATCACTAGTACCTGATCCCATGACTGCACATTACAGGTGTTCAAAACACTTTTTGAATAAAATAATAAAAAAACACTTTTTTTGTAGCAGAGAATTGATAGATGCCTCAGGATTATAAACCAATTAATGGAAGTATAAGCAGATTTTTAGAGCTGTGGACTAAACCAAAGAACTAAAACCAGAAATAGTTGAAAGGAGTTATCTGTTTGGTGCAAGGTGGGGACTGGAAAGGTGGACAGAAGAGTAGAGCTTTTCTGTACTACTTGTACACATGGGGAGTTTTAAGTTCTATGCACTTTTATTAAATTAAATTTTTGGAAAATTAAATAAAAAATATCATTGTAGAAAATATGGAAAAACTGGAAGAGACTACAAACAAACATTATTTGTAATCCCATCACCTAGAGACTGCCACTGGAAACATCTTGGTCTTTTACCTTCTTATTCAAATCCTTCAAAACAGATCATTTTGTATCTTTCCTTTTCCATTTCTTTGTATTAATTATATTGCAAAGGTTTGCTCTGGGCCAGAAATGCTGTCTGCCAAAGATATTTGCCCAAGTTAAAAATTCTGTTATTTCCTGTCTCCCCACTTGGATGTCTGGATGCTTCGGTGCTTTTTCTTTCATTCTAGGCCACCCCAGACAATCCTGCCCAACCCACTCTGTCCCCTTCTCTTTTTTTTTTTTTTAAAGAAAGAGGAACAGTGAGAGAGAGAAAAATAAAGACAGAATCAATTTTATTTAGTTTTTCATTTGGCTTTCGTTGCTCGGACACTTCGTGGTGTAGGTGGTGCTGGGGTTTGAACCCGCATCCTCACGCATGCCAGGCAAGCACCGGAACCGCTGAGCCACCGCTCCAGCCAGGCTCCCACCCTTTCTCTCCCTTGCTCAGAGACTTTGCAAGCTCTCATCATTTGCTCTCTTCCTCTGCCACAGGACAGTAGCGTGTGGGTTTTTGTTGTTCTTCTTTTTGTTTTTTTAGCTATTGCTGAATAACAAACTACCCAAAAGAATGGTTTAAAACTACCATCGTTTTGTTATTTCTCACAGTTCCACAGGCAGGAATGTGAACAGGGTACAGGTTCCTAATCTCCATTCCGCAAGATGACTGCTGGAGTACAAGGTCCAGCACATCTGACACCTCAGGATGACTGGAAAGGCTGAGGACTGATTATGTGTCTGGGGTTCAGCTTAAGCTTCTGCAAAGCAGCTCTGAAATGACTGGGGAGGTAGCTCAATGGTGGAGTGGTAGTATGCGCAAGGCTCCGAGTTCAATCCTTACCACCGCAAGAAAGCGTTTGAAAACCCACACGCAAAAGCTGTGGGCACCCAATTAGAACTGGAGCTGGATGCCTTTCCTTAAAGTCTCAGCCCAAACTCAGGAAGAAGGGAGCACAGGAGCATGAGCCCCAGGAGAGGTGGGTCACTGGGAACCACCGTTGTAACAAACCTCCCCAGCACCAGGCAGAAGCGATTTCAAATCCTCTCTTCTTGGCTTACTAGCTATAAGGCGTTGGCTTAATTTCTTAACTTCTCTGAACCACTATTCCCTTGAAATTAATAGGATGTATTTCCTCCAAGGTGGGATCCTTCTGCTCATTGAACTGTAAACTGTGCCTGGCACTGTTCCTGCATCAAGTTTCATAGAAAGGACTCAAACACTAGAAAGTTACGTAAACTGTAAACCTAAAAGGAGTAAGTTCCTGGCAACCTGAAGAAATCTTTAGGAGGACTTCAGTTAATTAGTTAGTTTAGTTAGTTAGTTAATTTATTTATGTTTTGCAGTACCAGAGCCTCACACATGCTAGACAAGCGCTCTACTGTGGACCTATATGCCTAGTTCTGGTAGGGGGTTTTGATTTCCAAGGAATCAGAAGTTGGAGACAAAGGGGGGAATCTGAAAGGGGGGAAGCAATCCCAGTGTAAAAAATAGATTTTTTTTTAAAGAGGGACAGTGAGAGAGAAAATCAATTTTTATTTAATTTTTCATGTGGCTTTCCTTGCTCTGACACTTTGTTGTGTACGCAGTGGTGGGGTTTGAACCTGCATCCTCGCGCATGCTGGCAAGCACCTTAACAACTGAGCATCGCTTCAGCCCCCGCAAATAGAAATTTTTTTATGCTTGTGGGCATGCAGAATTTCTTCTTTTTTTCTCCTCTATCTTGGCTTTTTTCTTCACTTTACCAACCTCTGGTCTTGATTTTAAGATTACTATTTTTTTTCCTTTCCTCTCATTAGTTTCCTCTCCTAGAAATTTTTTATTCTCTCCAAAAACTTTGGGGCTTAGAAGCCTCCCAATGCTCATCCAACTTCCCCTTGTGAAAATTCTTTGTACAAAATGGACTCAGACCTGTCCCAGCCCACTGGGGTGGGGTGGAGGGACCATGGGAAAGAATGGAAAACCCTCAGGTCTCTGATGCCTGCTCCAGGAACTCTCTCACAGAACCAACCCAACAGAACAACCCGCCTTATCTGTAAGTCTATTTTTACTTAGGAACAAATAGCAGAACTGCCAATTATGACCTCAAGCCTCATTTTGCGTTGTAACCATCACTACTCACCAATCAGAGCTGGCCAGATCCCTCAAGCAACAAAATTGCTAATGAGCTTTCGTTCCTAATAACTTGTGCAGATTTACCAGTCCTGATAAAGCCCCCTACCTTTCCTTTGCTCTCCTGACATACCAAAGCCACCCTGACCTGTCCATGTGAGCCCTGAATTGCAATCTTATTCTGTATTCCAGAATAAATGTTCCATTGTTGGAGACACCTGTATGCATTTTTTGTTTGACTTTGACACTCTCTAGAAATTTCCCTAAGCCTAGGCCCTATAACTGGTTACCTGTTAAGGCAGAAATAACAGAACTCACACTCCACAGGAGGTCCTCAGGACAGTGCCCTTCTTCCTGGCTTCCTGCCTAGTCACCCTTAGGTCCCTCCTCATGGATTATGTGAGGCTCCCTGGACTAAAGAGATTTGTGAGTGAGTGACCTTTAAACCAATGAGAATCCCCTCCCACAATCTAGGCTAATCTTCTTAGGTGGTAATATTTAGCATTACCTTGTACTACTCAGGTGCCTACAGGGCAGCTTCCTGAACCCTTCTCAGCAAAAGCTTTTAAAATGCTTTCTTGCTTCGTCTCCAAGCTTTTTGTCTTCGTTGTTGTCGTTTTTGAACTGGGTTTCGCTATGTTGCCCAAACTGACCTTGAACTCCTCCGTTTAAGTGATCCTCCTGCATCAGCCTCCCATGTACCTGGGGCTGCAATGCACGCCATTGAGCCTGGCTCCCCTGCTTTCCTAATGAGAATTTCTTATCTGGCAAAAAATGCGTAGAGAGAGGTGACTGCTCCTTTGAAAATCAAGGATTTGATGGACACAGGAACTATTTCTCAGAGTTGCTGTCTGTCAGAGGATAATTAGCACTTTATTAAAAATCTGTGATAAATGTACTAGTGAAGAAAGTGATCAGTGCTTTTTAAGATTGGAAGAGCAGATTCTGGTTCGAAGGTGCAGGGTGGAGTCTCAGCTTCTGCAAGGCTACAGAAGCTCCCAGGAGACACTGCTACTGCTAGTTTAGGAACCATGGTCAGTGTATTAGTTATAGTTCTCCAGAGAAACAGAACCAATAGGGGACACACACACACACACACACACACACACACACACTATGCATCTCCCCACAACTTATTATATAGTTATATGTGGATATTAATTATAGAAATTGACTCACGAATTATGAAAACCAAAAAGTCCCACAATCTTCTGCTCTCCGAAAAGGCACTCTGATGTCTGAGGACTCCTAGATGCCTCAACTCAGGAAGAGGAGAATTTGTCTTTCCTCTGTCTTGTGTCTCTTTTCAGATCTTCCAGGGTTTGGATGATGCCTGCCTTCATTTGTGAGGGTGGGTCTTCTTTATTCAGTTTACAGATTCAAATGTTAATATCTTCTGCAAACACCCTCCCAGACACTCAGAAGTAGTGTTTCATCAGCTCTCAGGGCATCCCTGAGCCCAGTGAAGTGGACACAAACAATTAACTGTCACGCTTTAGCGAGGAAATGCTCCTAAATAGTATGGGAGGGAAGTGACAGGTGAAGGACATCTTCCTGCAGCTCAGAGCCAGCAAACAACCCTGTTTTTCCGGGTCTCTCTATGCAGTCAAGAGCCTGGGTGTGGGATTAGACAGAATTGTGTTCTATTCTGCTTTCTGCTCACTGTGTGGTCTCAGGCAAGTCTTTTAACCTCTCTGTGACCCAGTTTCCGCATATAAAACAGGGAGTAGGGATAATATCTGCTTCACTGAACTGTCAAGAAGATTTTGCGCCATCGTGAGTCTGATGGCTTAGCAGAGTACCTGGTCCAGAGCTGGCCTCCAAAAGCGGCGCAGGATCTTGCTACTGCAGAAATGGGATGCAGAGACTGAACCCACTAAGCAAAACCCAGCTAAGCAAGAGTGCTGTCTTCAGTTTTTGCACACTCAGGGTGAAGATGTGGCTGTTTTCACAGGTCCAGAGTTAAAAACCAGCAGTCAGTGGATGTGCACCCTGTGTCCTCTGATTGGACAGGTACACTTGGGTCGCCCTGGGCAGAATGAGGTCATGGTCTGGAAGCCTGAAGAGAAAGCTTCGTTCTCATTCCCGTCACACCCTCTGATGTTTCGGTGTCTTTCACCAACTTTGTTTGCTGTTTTTAAGTGCACGTGACACCTTTGTCACAGATTCTTCTCAAATAACAGAAAAAGAAAACATTTCAGAGTTCTTACAAATTCTAGCCTATTTTCTTCTCCTACACACACACACAAGCAATTTCTTTGGGTCCCTGTACTCCATTCCTAAGCTTCTGGCTTTTCCAGATTTCCTAATTAAGCTGCAATGCCTGCAAATCCTTCGAATTCTGGGCTAGGCATGGTGGCACATGCCTGTAATCCCAGTAACTCAGGAGACTGAGGCAGAAGGATCACAAGTTCCAGGCTAGCCTGGGCAGCTTAACAAGATCCTGTCTCAAAATAAAATTAAAAAGGCTGGAGATGTAGCTCAGTGGTAGAATACCCCTGGGTTCAATCCCCAACAGCACAACCTAATTAATTAGTTAATTAATTTATAAAGGATAGATTCTGTTTGCTGGAACTTTTAAAATTACTTCAAAATAGCAAAGACAGGAAGCTGGAGAGGTGGCTCAGTGGTAGAGTACCTGCCTGGCAGCACATACACAGCTAAGTGGAGGAAAACAAAAGCCAGATGAAAGAAATAAAAAGTTAACTCTCTCTCTTTTATTAATTTTTATTTTTTTAAAGAAAGAAGGACAGTGTAAGAGAGAGAGACTGAATCAATTTTTTTAAAGAAATTTATTTATTGATGTGGGCTGGAGCGGTGGGTTGGTGGTTACGGCATTTGCCCAGCATGCGCAAGTACATGAGTTCAAACCCCAGCACCCAAGTACACAACTAAGTGTCGAGCAACAAAGACCATGTGAAAAACTCAATAAAAATTGGTTCTGTCTGTCTGTCTCTCTCACTATCCTTCTCTCTTAAAAAAAAAAGAAATTTATTTGTTGAACAATCAAACATGCTTCTAACAAAACAATATAATATATATATATATTCTGAAAATTAGATTTACCCTTTAGATCCTCTAGTTACCCATTCTTATCCGCGCCCCCTTCCCAATACATCTCTACGAATGCCTTAGGTTGTGTGTCACTGCACTTTTCATGATTTAAAACATGAGAATTGACCTCGTTTCACAATGACCAGGGTCTAGCTCCAGCCTTCACAGATGAGTGAAGACATTCGACCCTTGGTTCTCAGGGTTATGCTGACTTCACTCAGCATAATTTCTTCCATAGCCATCCATTTACCTTCAAAGGCTGCAATATCATTGTTTCTAATTGCTGAGTAGAGCTCCATGGTGTATATGTACCATAGTTTTTGGATCCATTGATCCAATGAGGGGCATCTGGGTTGTTTCCATAATTTAGCTATTGAGCTGCTATGAACATCGATTTTGCTGTGTCACTGTAATGTGCTGATTCTAAATCCCTTGGAAAAATACCCAGGAGAAAAATAGCAGGATCATATCGTGGGTTCATCCCTATTTTTTTGAGGATTCTCCACACTGCTTTCCAGAGGGGCTGTACCAGTCTGCAGTTCCACCAACAGTGTGCTAGTGTACCTATCTCTCCACAGCCCCTCCAGCAACTATTATTGTTTATTTTCTTCATTTTTGCCAGTCTGACTGGCATGAGTGAAATCTTAATGTAGTTTTCATTTGCATTATTTTGATTACTAGTGATTTAGAGCACTTTCTCATGTATTCATTGGCTTGATCAATATCTTCTGTTGAGAAGTTTCTATTTAGCTCTTTGGCCCATTTATTGATTGGGTTGTTTGTGTTTTTGAGGTTGAGATTTTTAAGGATTTTGTAGATTCTGGATATAAGAGCCCTGTCAGAAGAATCACAGCCCATGAGTCTCTCCCAGTCTATAGGAAACCTCTTGGCTCTTTTGATTATTTCCTTGGCAGTGCAAAAGCTTCTTAGCTTTATGACATCCCATTCACTAATTTTTTACTTTACTTCCCTCACTTTAGGAGAGCCACTTGCAGAAAGTTGAAATTAGACCCATATCTTTCATCTTGCACGAGAATCAAATCAAAATGGATCAAGGAGCTAGGAATTAAACCAGCTACCTTGCAACTGATGGAAGACAAATTAGGTCCAACACTTCAGCATTTGGGAGTAGGCAAACACTTTCTCAACATGTCTCCAAAGGTGAGAGAATCAATTTTTATTGAGTTTTTCACATGGCTGTCGTTGCTCTGACACTTAGTTGTGTACGTGGGTGCTGGGGTTTGAACCCATGTACTTGCGCATGCCCCGCAAACGCCTTAACCGCCAAGTCACTGCTCCAGCCCCCTCTCTCTTTTAAATAAATAAATAATACAAAAAGCTCTGCAGACAAGCAGATGACAAAACTATCCAACCTTTTTCTCTGGGTTTCTGCCTGTTTTGATTCTTGAAGTTTACACCCACATGTTGTTTAAATTTTACTGATGATTCAGTGAAGCTGCCACCAGCAAAACCAGTTGTTTTATGGCTGAGAACACCCTTCTGCTGGCCTCATTTTCTGTGATGATGGTAACAATCTGATTTCTGGAGGTGAAACTCAGCTTTCTCCCTCAAGACGCTTGGGAAAAACTTAGCAACAGCATGTATGACTAATTCATTAGCTTAGATCCTCAAATTGGCTTCTAACATATAAGTCTGATTTGTTTTGGTTGTGTTTAAAAAAAAAAAAGACTAAATCTTGAGTAAAGTCCTCCTCTTTTCATTTTGCAAAATGAAGCAAAGTTCCTAATTTGCAATTGCTACAATTCCTAATAGAAAACGCCAAAATTGGGCCGTGGGAAGTACAGAGTATAGAGCTATTAAGAAAAAATGGAAATCAGGGGAGTCTTAATTACAGTGACTGGTGGAAATCAAAGTTGGTACCCACATGGTGCATTTCACTAGCTCTGAATGTGTGTTCACCAGGGGGCTGGAGTGGTGGCTCACTGGTTACTGCGCTTGCCTGGCATGCATGAGGACTTGGGTTCAAAGCCCAGCATATCATGTACGCAATGAAGTAAGTGTGGGAGCAGCGGAAACCAGATGAAAAAATAAATGGAATTGATTCTCACTCCCTCTCACTCCAAAAAAAATAAAGAAGAAGAAGAATGTGCATTCACCAACCTGGTATGCATTTCAGAGACTTTCTAAATTCGTTTGTTTGTTTTTACTTAGATTATTTTTACCTTAAAGCTGCTTAGTACTAGTTAGCATATTAACATTTTAAGTGTTTTACATTTCTGAAACAAAGGTAAGCCAGGAGTTAGGCTAACCGGTGAGAAACTTTGATGAAGAATATAAATGAAAGCAAGAGAAGTGTAAGTCTATTCTTTCTCCAGAGGCCACATACTCAGGCAATATTGAAATTCGGCACACCGGGGACAGCAACGGAAGACCCGGTTTCACTGGATTCATGGAAGCCTTTGCTCTCAATTAAAATTTCCCAGGCGGTTCTCCAACTTCTAATTTTTTCTGACCCCTTAGATCAATTTGTTAAAAGGTGTATGTGTTAATTGTTAATGTCTAATTATTTAGCTTGCTTTCTTTAAGCATGAAGTGCTTGCTTGGGCACTAGATGAGTATCTGTCTGGGATATTGTGGAAGAAATTTTTGAACTGGAACAGAGTTTGGACAAGAATAATGACTCCCAGGTTTTCTCCAAGTTGTATGATTCAGCAAAAGCCTTGGTTCTAGCATGATCTTGGGATTTTGTTGTTGTTGTTTTAATCCCATAGCCCTTGGCATTCCTGTTCAGAGGACAACTCTCTGGGTGTGCTGGGGTAGTCTCAGTTCCTTTCATTTTACTGATTCTAACAAAAGCTACTAGGCTCAGGCCAGAGGAGTGCTTTTGACATTAGCAATGCTTGTCAGGAAAGGAAGTATCCAAAATTTTACCCTGTTATTGAATGCAAGTGCTCAGTCCGTCCCTGATGTTCCCTGGATTGTGCTTTAATATGACTGGTAGCACCAGAATGGAATACATGCTTGTACTTGCAAGATTATTAAGTACATTATGCAGGTTCATTATTGTCTCCCTGAGTCACTGTTCTTGTACCAACGTCTACGTGGAAGGCTTTTCAAAGGGTTTAATAAAGTGTTAGGATATGTGTAATTAAACTAATTCATTTTTTCTTTAGCTTTTAATTATTTTTAATGTGTTTATTACAAAGTAACTAGAAAGTATAGTAAGGAAAAATTAGAATTAGTACTTAATAAGGAAGGTTGTTGTTGTGGTTATACTGGAATTTTGAGTTCCCTGGGTGGACATCAGTCAACATTTTTCTCTAATTGGGATTCTTACTTCTTGAAGTATTTACCTCTAGACAAGTTTCTATTTTGTTAAGAATAAGTCCCATAAAAACTATACCTCTTCTAGGATCCTCTTAGGCAATTCCAATAAGAACACCAGAAATTGATATAATTTAGAAATTCAGGGGCTGGAGCGGTGGCTCAGTGGTTACAGTGCTTGCCCAGCATGCGCAAGTACACAGGTTCAAACCCCAGCAACCCATGTACACAACTAAGTGTCAGAACAACGAAAGCCATGTGAAAAACTCAATAAAAGTTGATTCTCTCTGTCTCTCTTTCTCTCTCTCTCTCACTGTCCTTTTCTCTTTAAAAAAAAAAACTTTCTTAAAGAAAAAGAAAAAAAGAAATTCAGTGTCTGAAGATTTAAAAATTCCCTAATTCTGGCCCTAAAACCAAATTACTCCAATGAAATATTATCTTTGGAAAAATGTCTATTACACATTTTAAGATTAAAATAAAAATATATGTACACGGTAAAATGAGTTCAGAAAGAGATAAAATGAAGCATAAGAAACTTTCTCCTCCCTCACTTCCAGTTCCTCTCCCCAAAGGGAACTGAGTTTCCTCTCTGTACTTTCAGAATATGGGGAGCAGAGTCTGACAAGGTCCCTGACCTCAGGGGGATTACACCCTAATGGAAGAGCCGATGGTTAAGGAAGTGATCAGGCAAGAAATGACAGCATTGTGATCATGGCAAGTGTCTACAGAGGAGATATGGTGTGGATTTTAAATACCCTCCACCAAAGATCCATGTGTTGAAGCCTTGGACCCCAGCTGATGGCACTGTTGTAAGGTGGTAGGATCTTTAGGAGGTGGGGTCTAGTGGTAAGAAGTTAGATCATTGGGGATGTGCCCTTGAAGGGGATAGCAGGATCAGTGCCCCTTCCTCTCTTTTTTGGCTTCCCAGCCACCATCAAGTAACCAACATTGCTCTGCCGTTTGCTCCTGCCATGGTGTTCTGCCTTGACACAGTCCAAAGCAAGGAGATCAAGCAACCGTGAACTAAAACCTCCAAAACCATGGGCCAAAAAACCCCCAAAAACAAAACCAAAAAACCTTTTATTTATTATAAGTTGATTATCTCAGGTGTTTTCTTACAGGGATGGAAAGCTAACTAAGAGGGGAAAGCTATAAGATGCTATGAGATCCTATAGCTAGGGTATCTGACCAGCAGGGGAAAAGCCTGGAAAGGTTTCCAAAATTAAGTCACGCCTGAGTTGAAAGCCAAATGCAAGAGAGGAATGAAGTAGGTCAAGAAGCTCAGGTGAAGAGTATTTCATGATGAAAACAGCCATGTACAAAGTCCCTGTGGGGAAGGTTGGAACATATGAAAGAGAGTGAAGAGACTCTGGGGAGAAATAAGGTCAAGCGGTAGATAGAGCCAGACCATGAAAAGATTTACAAACCATGTCAAAAGTCGTGTGTCTAAGAGCAACAGCATGAATGATTGGTGCTCAACATCCATTCTACACTTTAGAGGTAGAGAAGAGGCTAAAAACTACATTCCCAGACACAATTGCAGCCAGGGTATTGGATGCAGGCTGTCAGATTCACTCACAGGAATCTGAAGGTGGTGATGAGGCAAGGCACATGAGACGGTTTCTGTGGCTTCCGCAGGTGAACATGGTCAGGCGAATGGTTAGGAAGTGCTCTGGTGTCCAAAGGTCCAAGGGTTTAATAGGATTTTTTTTGTTTAACTTATTTATTTTAATCCCTACAGATCTAGAAGGGGCAGCATCCCTCTGGAGCCAACACATACAGCAGTAGCAATGCTCTCATATGTGGCTGCTTCGAAGGTAGCAGTGTGCTATGGAGCCCACAGTCCAGGGCAGCTCCCCATTTCCCTCCCTCGTTATGGAGATAACTGTTCCCTTGGTAGACTGATCCCATCGTGTTCTGAGAGTCAGACCTGGAGATGCAATCTAGAACCTGTTGCCCTAGCCCTCCTAACAGATTTCGAAGCACTGAACTCCCTGTATCGAATCTCAATTTGCCCAAAAGAGCCATAAGTAAGCTTTCTGAAATGAGTCCTCACAGACAAAAATGTAAAGTTTTGAGGGGTTGTGTAGCTCAGTGGTGGAGCACTTGTCTAACCTGTGCAAGGTGCTGGAGTTCCTTCCCTACACGCACACACACTCCTCTTAGAAGACAACCAGTTGTACAATTATTTCACTTACAGAAAAACTGAAAAAAATAATACAGAGAATTAATACATACCTTTTATTTATGTTTGCCAATTATTAACATTTTGTTTATTCATTTTCTCTCTCTTTCTCTGTCCACATATACAAAATATACATTGATATCCCACTCCTTGGTATATAGCCAAAAGATCTAAAATTAGCATAGTATAGGGATACAGCCACCTCAATGTTTACGGTTACGCAACTTACAATAGCCAAGTTATGGAGCCAGCCCAGGTGCCTGTCAACAGATGAATGGATAAAGAAAATGTGGTTTATATATGCAATGGACTGCATACAGAATAAAATCATAAAGAAGAACGAAGTTATGGCATTTGCTGATAAATGGATGGAACTAGAGAACATCATGCTAAGTGAAATTAGCCAGACCCAGAAAGTCAAAGATCAAATGTTTTCTCTCATATGTAAAAGTAGAGCGAAATAAGGGGAAAAAACTGGGGATGAAAATAGAAGAGAGATCAGTGCAGCAGAGGAAGGGTATTGAGGGGCAGGGAGTGGGAACAGGAGAAGAAAGAACCAGTGGAATGGATATGACCAAACTTTCCTATGGACATATTGTTATAGTGATGGTAAGTGCATTTCACCTTGAAGTATATCCACAATGCACTGATCAAAAAACCTATAAACAAATACAAGAAAGATCAGTAAAGGGAATAGGGAGGAAGGAGCAGGGGAGAGAAGAAAAGTACCAAGGACCATTGGAGCTCATTATATTCTATACATGTATTATGTCAAAATGAACCCAAATATTATGCATAACTATAAGGCACTAATAAAAAATAAAATAAAAAACCAGAAAAATACACTTGATTATTTTTATAGTTGTAGTATTCATTTTGATAAACTGAGAGTAAGTTGCAAATATCATACAGCTTTACCCCTAAAATCTTCAGTGTGGTTGGGCATGGTGGCACACGTTTGTAATCCCATTGACTTGGGAGGCTGAGGCAGAAGGATCACAAGTTCAAAGCCAGCCTCGGCAACTGAGCGAGGCCCTAAGCAGCTTAGCAAGACCCTGTTTCAAAATAAAAAAATAAACCAGGCAGGGAATGCAACTCAATGGTACAGTACCCTGGGCTCAATCCCTGGTACAAAAATAAATAAATAATAATAAAATAAAAATAAATAAAAACTTCAGTGTGTAATTTCTAAGAACTAGAATATTCCCTTAAATAACCACAGTACAATGATTAAGTTCCAGAAATATAAGATCAGAGTAATACTGTTATCTAACACACAGTGCATATTCTAATTTCCCAAATTTCCTAGTCACACCCTTTACGGTAATCTCCTCATCCCCACTCCATGATCACACACTTTATTCTCTTTTAATCTGTGATAGTTCCTCAGCTGTTTTTCTTTTGTAAATCTTTTATGATCTTAACACTTCTGAAAAATGCAGGCCAGTTGTACTGTTCCTTGTCAAAAGGAAGATAATCTTATTGCTATCAATCTACTGCCTTTATTTCCCCACTTTCAGCCCTATATATGTACCTGAATCACATATATTACACCATGAACTCTTCTGGTTCCTCCACAGAGATATTTATTAAGGCAGGAAATATTCATTGGGTGTTTAATCCATTCTAGGCACTGAGCTAGGTGCTAGAGGCTATGAAAAAAAAACAGACAAATCGTGCTCAGTTATAGATGTTAATATAGGCATTTTAGCCAAGGGTCTTCTAGATATGAGAAATGAGAAGCTATTCTAGCAAATATAAACAAAAATCAGAATTTATTAGAAAGCCACTATTAGAAGGGTTAAACTCCTAAGCCCTGGATAGAGCACATAAGGAAGGCATTTGCAGATTTTCTTCTTAAGGTGATGAAGCCATTTTGGTGACTCAGCCCCAACATGTCCCAACTGTTATGTCCTGCAACTCATGCTTAAAGTTACTGGGGAAGAGAATCTGATTAGCCTAATCAAGATGAGTCATCTATCCCTGCCTGGTCCAATTAACTTTGGCCAGAATTATAGGTTCATGTGGCTCAAATATGGCCAGTGGTAGGGGTCTGTCCCTATATATCTGAGTCTTACCAGACACTAGGTAAATTTGGTGATGGGATCAGAGCAGACACTCCAGTTAGGTTCAGGGTTGGTATTAGAAATATTTAAAGGGCTGGAGGTATAGCTCAGTGGTAGAGTGCTTTTCTAGCATGCGTGAAGCCCTGAGTTCAATTTCCAACACAACAAATAAAAATATCAAGAATTGCTATGGCACAAGCACTGATGATTCAGAATAAATGATGGCTGTAGTCCAAGAACAGACTTCAGGAAGACACTTGCAGGGCCAGGCATTAATCCTTTAGTTATTCCATCATGAGGGGATTTGGGGATCTCATGGGATGGACTGAGGAGGCCTTGGAGAGGTATACTTTGGGGAATTTTCCTAGAAGCATCGGTGCCCTAGAAGCAGACTCTATGTTCCCAATGAAGGCTGTAAATACAGAGAACAAAGCAGAACAAGAAGGGAGAGAAAGCCAAGCACAGATGCCATAATAGAGTTCACCAAAGACACAGGACCAATAAGATATGTAGATATAGATAGACATACAGATATGCAGATAGGGATATACAAAGAGATATATTATGGGGAATTGCCTTGACGGAAGCTGAGAAGTCTTGTGATCTGTTGTCTGTAAGGTGAAGACCAAGGACAGCCAGGGTGCAGTCCAAGTCCACAGGCCTGAGAACCAGAAGAGCTGAGGGTGTAATCCCAGTTCAAGGGCAGAAAACCAGTGTCCCCACTCAAGAGGTGGGCAGGAAGGAAAGGGAGTGCATCCCTTCTTTGTCCTTATTTTTGTTCTATTCAGACCCTCAAAGGATTTGATGATGCCTACCCACATTGGGGAGATCCGTCTGCTTTACTCAGTCTACAAATTCAAATGCTAGCTTCAACCATAAACACCCTCATGGACATACCTCAAATAACACCAAATATCTGGGCACCTCATATTCCAGTCAAGTCGACACTAAGAGGGAACCATCACAGATGCCATCTCAGATGAAGTCCCATGGAGGCTACTTTAGCTTGATTCCATAGGAGCACTCTATTGTATAAGCTACGCTGCAAAAGTTCTCTCAACCAGAGGTAAGGAAGTTAAGTCACCATATCTCAGTACCTGCTAGACGTTGCCAAAAGGCCACAGTGGGCAGGGATAAAATCCTCAAGCACTTCCGATGTTCTGTGCCTGTGGCTAGCAGCTCTGGAAGCGAAAGGGAAGCCCTCCTGAGATGAGCTAAGAGCTACAGGTGCTGGCTGCTGGAGGTGAAACCACCCAGAAGGTGGGTGGGGGATGGAGCACTGGGTTGTCTGTGCCAGTGGGAACAGGGCAGTGGCTCCTTACCTACTGACTCTTAAGTATTTCAACATTTTAACAACCTTTAAAGTCAAACCAGATGTGACAGTGACACCAGTTTGGATGTCACTGTAAGTTGGATTCATGTCTCTTGGAGTCGAAGAATGAAAACCAGGAGACGCTGAGGCAAGCAGAGCAGACAGATTTTATTTATTTATTAATTTGAGAGAGAGAGAGAATCAATTTTATTTATTTTTTCATTTGGTCTTTATTTCTCTGACACTTACTTGTGTATGTGGTGCTAGGGTTTGAACCCAGGTCCTTGCACATGCTAGGCAAGCTCTCAAACCACTGACCCACCTTTTCAGCCCCTGGATTTTATTTAAGAAAGGATCGTGAAGGGAATAGGAAGGACATCAAGGTGACCAGATGGAGGTAGTATGGGGGAATCTAACCTGAGTGGAACCTCTGACTTCCACGAGAAGTACAATTAATTTGGGTCTTAAGTAAAGTGAAACATGGAACCATGGGGAACCCAAAGGGGGAAAACCATGGCCTGACAGCAATATTGGCTTGCTCTGTCATTACACTTTTGTTCTTGATTGTTTGACGATGAACCCCTCCTAGTTGTAAGACCATGTTTATCAAATAAAAATTTAAAATATATATATATATATACACTGAAAAATGAGAATAAAAAAGATAAAAAGAAAGAAAGGATAGTGAAGACTTCTCTGAGAGAAGGGATTCTCAGAGACAAGAACTCAAAGAGGGTGTACAACTGGTCTTTCTTATAGTCCTCTCAAGGTTCCCCCCTTTCATTAATCATTGTCTTAACTCCCCTATGCCTAGGAGCAAGGGTGCAGAGGTTCTGGCGTGATCTAGTCCTTAATCTGTGTCCTTGAGTGCCTATGTCAGGTGTATATGTCCCAAACACCTTCAGTAACAGAGGGCCTGTCTTGTCTGGAGCACCTGTGTTAGCAGAGGGGCATGTCGCGGCGTCAGGACCACTTTTGTTAGCACAAGGGGATGTCAAATTGATGTACACATCTGTCTATTTGGAACAACAAATGCTCTTTGCCTGCTTAGGAAAAAAATGACCGTCAGCCCATTTCCTTCCTTTTCCACCCTCATTCTACCTATACTGACTGCCTGACCTTTTCCCCCTGTCTCAACATCTGGACGTCAATACTGAATATGAGGCATAAAGAGTATGGCAATCATAGAGCAAATCAGGCAAGGAGTGATCCAATCTCTTCAACCAACTGGCTGGAGGACAAGAAAAAGTCACAGCCAGTTACATCATTAGTTTCCCTAACTGTGTAACAAATGGTTGGAGATAGTTGATTTCATCTCCAATCTTCTATAGATAATTTCTCATTTAATAATATTGGAAATTATGTTCGTTGTGTCTACTTCATGCTTAGAATTTGATATTCCAAGGAAAATAATGCATATAGTGGGCACTTGGCTTTTTGTTGTCTGTTTCTAGAATGGAGCATCACCTTCCTAGTCCCTGATCTTTATTTAGGAAATAGAGATCCTCATATGTGGGGAAAAGGTGAAAAGTAGTGGCAGCTTCCCAAAGGGCCAGGGTGCTCCCTGATGAACCTCAGCACAGGCAGAGAGCCGGAACCATCTGCCCTACTCTTGGGGATTCGGAGCGAGTGACATCTGGTAGTGGAGATGGTCTGGACGCTGCTCCTCACAGGTTGCAGTAGATTGCTGGCTACACTCTTCTGGGGTGTGGCTTCTGCTGCGGTTCCATCTGCCTGGAACCCCACAGGCTGCATCTTTTCTGGGCTTGGACATATGGATTTGATTTCCTTGCCATCTTTCTCCTACACTCCCCTTCTGTTCAGCTACTTTCCACTGTTTGTAATTAAGAACTCTCATAAATACAAGGTCACCTGTAAACAATATATTTGATACATAATGATATTTGATAACTTCATAAGTCACATAGTGGGCCATTTGCAATGATACAGACATTAGATCCTACTATTTTCACTCTTATATCAACAGTTGTTGATGTCTCTCTCTCTCTGTCTCCAGAGGTTAAAACCCTTGATGGTTGGGACTGTGGACTCGTGTCTACCAGAGACCTTTGTATAAGGTTAGGTTTTTTGCATTAGGTTTTCACCAGAGAGCAATGAGTAAAAAATAACATGACACAGACAAAAATAAAATAGAAATTTAGCCTGTAATTTTTCTATAATGAGACTTTATGCAGAAGTACCTAAATAGACAACTGTTAATGCAAGAATTTTAAAACAAATATTGACAAAGCACTCTCCCATGCACTTTTTCTTTGTTCAACTCTTTAACTTTTTGATAATATTTTGTTTACTTATGTACAATGACCTTGTTTCTAAGCAAAGGCTGAGTTTCCCATGACTGCTGTCTTAGATGATGTTTATGTGGAATGTTTTTTCTTTTGCTCCTCGAGGATGAATCATCTTAATAACCATAGGCTCAGAAACTAAAGCAGCTAGAAATAAATTCTTTAAGTGGTTTTCCTATCCATTCCTATTCCTAGCAGGATCCAGTAAAAACACCCCAAACCAATGAAAACCTATGTGCTTTGAAGACATGCATCAAAGATACTGTGAAGGAAAATAGCAGTGAGAGGAGTATTCCCAGAAAGGGAGAAGTTTCTGCTTATACTTTGTTACAATTATAAAAGAGAATCCATTATTATGCTAGGACATCTTGAGTTGGAAATTCAGGCACCTGATTACTCTGTAAAATGGAATTAATAGCATCCTTGGAGAGACAGTTGCCTAGTAACTCAAACCAGAAGGTGGTCTTTAGATTTCTCTGGGATCATATGAGTCTATTTTGGTTTTTCTGTTGAGCTCATTTTCCTCCCTATGATCCAAAAACAGAACAATTTTTAGAGAAAATTTTTACTCAGAAGAAAGCTTTTTTCCTCCAAAAGATATTTTTATTAGGAAGTGCAGCTGTCTCCATGCAGTTGAATCTCTCGGGGGGGAAAAAGCCAAATGAGGGCAGATTTCAGATGGAGATGTATATCCTGAAACTGAAAGCTAGACAGCGGCTTTCTAGGAGAAGAAAGTGGCTCAGCATCTCACATAAGATCAAAACACAACAGGCGGTGAGTGAGCAGTAGAGCACTTGCCTGGCATGAGGACCCAGGTTCAATCCCCAGCACCACGCTCACAGCTAAGTGTAGGAAAAACAAAAATCAGATGAAAACATAAAATTGAATCTCTTTCTCTCTCTCTTAAAAAAAAAATAGTACAGTTTACCCAGGTGTGTTAGTCAGGTTTTCGCTGCTGTGACCCAAGAACAAGAACCTTTTAGGAGGCAAAGGTTTATTTAGGGGGCTTATGGTTTCAGAGGACTTAGTCCATGGAAGATCAGCTCCATCCCTCAGGGCTCTAGGTGAGGCTATAAATCTTGGCTCCAGGGAGCAGGGAGCTCATGGTGTCACATCAGGAAGGAGAGCAGAGAGCTCCATGGCAGATGCAAAATATATACCCAAAGGCACACCCCCAAAGACCCACCTCCTCCAGCCACACCCTTCCTGATCACAGTGGCCAGTTAATCCCTACAGGGGATTAACTCACTGATTCGGTTAAGGCTTTAATGACCCAATCATTTCACGTCAGCCTTCCCTAATTGTCACATGTGAGCTTTGGGGGAGGGGGAGGACACCTCACCTTCAAACCATAACACCAGGTAAGAAGCTCTGTGACTTCTTTCCTCTTCACTGGAGCAAGAACAGCTGAACTAGTAGGCTCCTAGTAGGATCAGTAGAGTCTACCCTCTTCTGAATTAGCGATCTAGTCCCAGGTTTACTTTTGCAAAAGTTACTTAGCTGCATGCCTTCTGATTCTTTTGGTTATAAGAAAGACAACTTGAACCACTTTCAAGTTTCCTTATGCAAAAGCAGATTTACTGAGGGATTTGGGGCCTTACAAGAGGCTTGTCAAATAGTTCGGAAGTGAGTATGAACCAAGGCTTTAGTAGTTAAGAGGTGGGGATGGTCTCTGCTGTATATGACTGTAATCCCAGCTACTAGGAGGCTGAGGCAGGAGGATCACAAAGTTGAGGCCAACCTGGCCACTTTAGCAAGAAATAAAATATAAAAAGTATAGCTCAATGGTAGAGCACATCTGGATACTAGAAAAAGGAGGAGGAGAAGTTAAGAGCCAGGAAGGACAGAAAGGTCCAGAAGGAGTCTATGCTGAAATCAATGACTTTTAATGAACAATTCTCTTTGTATTACTCACAAAAGATTCATAAACCCAGGAGAGAATGTCAGAGTGGCTGAGAATGTCGTGTGCCTGGACCTGCTACACCTGTGCAGTAATGGAAGCAGTCTCCAGGAATCCCTTCAGCTTCCACAATGGAAAGACCGGTACCAAGATTTACAATCATATCCAGACTATCTACAAGAGGCAGGGGAGTTATTTCCCACAAAGAAACTCATGCCATTAGGAAGGGAGAATGATGCTAGGAAACCAACAAATATCAAATGCTCTTCATGTCCTAGATTGAGCTCCCAAAGAAGACACTGAGGCAGGGACTCTTGTCCTAAATACACTTTGAAGCTGTGTTTCAGGAGAAATCTGTAAGGAGGTGTGGGAAGCAAAACAGAGCAAGAGAAGACATAAAATAAAGATGGGGATTCAGACTGATTCCCTGGAGAGCTATAGAGTAAGAATGACACCATGGAGTCGTCCCCTTTGAGGTACAGGAGCTCAGCTTTTGTACCACCTGTCCTTCCATGTCTGTCAGTCAATGGCTACACATTGCTCTGAAGAGAAAAATAACCTCCCAAGCATTTCTAGGTAATGTGGCTCACATTGGCCAAAAGCAGTTCTCCAGAAAAGGGCATAAATTTGAGCTATTAATAGGCATAAGCATCCTGGGGCTACAGCTAATTCTGGGACAAAGCATCCAAAAGGGATTGATGATTGTGTGGCTGCTTCTCTGTGGAAAATGATGTGATTAACTGACAGATACCAACAGAGTACGAAGACATAAAATTTCTTTAAAAGTAAAAATGTGGAAACTTTTATGGATATTTTTAAAGAACAGAGACTAAAGTAAAAAGGGTCTAGGAAGGAGATAACTGAATAAACTAACAGACTTTCTAATGCATTTAATGAAATGCACCAGGAAAAAAAAACAGTATTGAAGAAGTTTCACGGACATAATGGACACCTTGGAAATAATTAGTAATATATACAAAGAAAACTAAGCAAACAAAAAGGAAGCTATTGTTAATTCCAGGAAAAGCAAAATATTATATAAGAAAAAGAGTGCTAATATAGTTAACAACATTTACAACATGAATAAGCAATGTTATTCAACATACTATAAATAAAAGCATTAAATATACAGTCTTCTACCTCATAATGACTTTCTTTTTTTTTTTTTTTTTTTTTGAGACAAGGTCTTACTCAGTTGCTTAGCACCTCACTAAATTGCTGAGGCTGGTCTTGAACTTGTAATCTTTCTGTCTCAGTTTCCTGAGTCACTGGGATTACAGGCATACACCAACCACCAAGCCAAGCTTCACAATGATATTTTGGTCAACAACAGACCACTAGCACAATTGTCCCATAAGATTATAATAGAACTGAGAATTTTCCATGGCCTAGTATTTCTATGTTTAGATACACAAATGCTTTCCATTGTGTTACAATTGTCTATGATATTCTGCACAGTAGCGTGTTATACAGGTTTATAGCCTATGCCATATCTAGGCTACCATCTCTGGTACTCTGAGAAGTTTGTGCAATGATAAAATTGCCTAATGATTCATTTCTCAGGTTGTATTCCCTTTGTTAAGTGATGCATGATGGTAGTATATAAATAGAAGGCCATTGAATAGACTTTGATTCTTATCTTCCATAATGAGAGTGGGTGCTGGGCATTTGCCTGTTTGCTTTCAAACTCATTCCCTGCCTTTTCCCTCCTGCACAGTCCTACTCCTGTAAACTATACTTTCCCAGACCTTGATGACTGGAGTTGGGTGAGTTGAGCCATTGTGAAGTATTGTTTGGAGATTAGGGAGTAGGAGTAAAGGACAAGGCAGGAGAGCCTCCTTCCCACCCTGCCTTGGGTAACTGCTTCTCCTCTATGGCTCCAGTTTTTATGGTCCTGCTTAGCCATCTACCCTGGGTTGTGGAGGCCCTAGTGGCTTCCTACAGTTGTTAATCTTAGGGTTGCCTCCCCTTCCCCTGGTTCACCTTCTAAGATCTTCTAATTCAGGGATTCTCAACTTCAACACTGTTGACATTTGGGGTTAGATAATTTTGGGGGTTTGGGGGCATTAACTGTGTATTATAAGATTATGGGCAGAATCCCTCAATAGACTCTACCCATGAGATACCAGTAATTCCCACCCAATTATGACAACAAAATTGGTCTCTAGATATTGCCAAATGTCCCCTGGAAAGCAAAAGCACCTAACTAAATAGTATAGCTTCAACACCTTTTTATAACTGTGTTAAAGTAATCTATTCTGGTGAGGATTTAACTTTTCTAACTTGAGGCTGATTGATTCACAAAGTTATAGGCAATGTCTAAAGTTGATAAATAAGACATTAATATAACAAGCATATTACTTAGAAATATGCAACTAATAAAACTATAAAAAGAAGTATTGAGGGGCTGGAGCAGTGGCTTGGTGGTTACGGCACTTGCCCAGCATGTGCAAGTACACAGGTTCAAACCTCAGCAACCCACGTACACAACTAAGTGTCAGAGCAACAAAAGCCATGTGAAAAACTCAATAAAAATTAATTCTCTCTGTCTCTCTCTCTCTTAAAAAAAAAAAGAAGTATTGAATGCAATTGCTCCTAACAAGTAAGATGAGAAGGCAAAGAGATGTGATTTTCAACTTTTTGATATTATTTTGTTTTCTTAAATTTACACATGCATAGCTCATAAATATGAAATATTAGGAGAAGAAAACATGGACAATTCAACATTTTATTACTAAGTAGAAAGTTCCCAGGAAAGGCTCACAATTCTTATTCTCATAAGAAATTTAGGAAGTGCTTGTTCTTGGAGCTGTAATGGTGGCTCCGAAGTTCAAGCACTTGCCTGGCATGCACAAGGACCCAGGTTCAAACCCCAGCACCATGTACACAAGTAAGTGTCAGAGAAACAAATGCCAGATGAAGAAACAAATAATATTGATTCCACCCCGCTTTTAAAGAAAAAAAAAAAGGAAGTGCTTATTATGATTTTTTAAAAAATCCCATCTAAGCCCTATTCTCTTACATTTAACCCAGAGGCAAGTCTGGCAATCATCTAGGTTGAATCACATTTGTTTTTCAAGATAATACCCAGCTGCTTCCTCCCTAACAGTTCTAGGCGGAGAACTGGCTTGCTTGGTTGTAATGATGTAGAAGCCAAGGGAGACGGGTGAAAACCCGGTGGTAACTATGATGTGAATGATGGAATGACATTAGAGTGCCTGGGTTTGCATGGGTTGTCTCCCTCCAAAAACAACGTGGAGGAAGAGGAGATTGGATCTAGCTTTGACGACCATCAGTGACCCTTATTTTACCAGCTTGCCTTTTCCCAGTCTCCATTCACCCCATCTCCCACACTCTGTAATCTCCAACGCTACCTCATTTTTCCTTTTTTTTTTTCAAGAGAGAGAGAGAATCAATTTTATTTAGTTTTTCATCTGGTTTTTATATCTCTGACACTTAGTTATGTACATGGTGCTGGGGTTAGAATCCAGGTCCTCATGTATGCCAGGAAAGCACTCAAACCACTGAGCCACCTGGCTCCATGCCTGGGATTGAATCTTTTTTTTTTTTAAGAGAGAAGGACAGTGAGAGAGAGAGAGACTGAGAGAATCAATTTTTATTGAGTTTTTCACGTGGCTTTTGTTGCTCTGACAGTTGCGTACGTGGGTGCTGGGGTTTGAACCCGTGTACTTGTGCATGCTGGGCAAGCACCGTGACCATCGAGCCACCGCTCCAGCCCCGGGATTGAATTCTTGATTTGTTTGATTGACTGGTTATGTCTGGGTTCCAATTATTTTGGAAATGTATCCATCTGATACATTACCAAGTAATAAAAGACAGTCATTTACATCCTTCCAAACACAAAAGATGGAAATGTATGTCTGTATGTGCATGTCTAGGTAAATAAATATGTATAAACATATTATATATGTGTAGTTTACATATCTATATATTTATATATTAAATGCACATGTTTAGTATGTATAAACATTTATATGCATTTATTTACATGTAAATAGGGTTTGTCTGTCTAAAAAAGTAATAAATTCTTTTCTTTTTTTTTTTTAAAGAGAGAGGGACAGTGAGAGAGGCAGAGAAAGAGAGAAACAACTTTATTTAGTTTTTCACATGGCCTTAGTTGCTCCAACACTCAGTTGTGTACGTGGTGCTGGGGTTTGAACCCGGGTCCTCGTGCTTGCCAGGCAAGCGCCGAAACCGCTGAGCCACCGCTCCAGCCCCAAATTCTTTTTTTTTTAAAGAGAGAAGGACAGTCAGAGAGGGAGAGAGAAAGAGAGAATCAGTTTCATGTACTTCTTCACATGGCCTTCACTGCTCTGACATTTGGTTGTGTACGTGGTGCTAGGGTTTGAACCTGCATAAAAAACTACAAAGGAATGGGGATGTAGCACAGTGGTAAAATGCCTCTGGGTTCAATCTCCAGTACAAAAAAAAAAAAGAAAAAAAAAAGACACAGCAATAACCAAAAAGCCCACCATAATAATAGCAAATAAAACAGAAAGGTATTTCTTCATCTGGAGCCTGGCTATCTAGTGCTTGTATGATGGTTCTAACTCAGCACAACCCATCTACTTATAGCTTTTCCACTGCATCATCTTTAGTGGGTAACTTATATCCTCAAAGTCCAGTGTATCCGCCACTGCCGCAGACATTACATTGACTTTCTTTTTCAACATTGACTTTTTTTTTTTTCTTCAGTACTCAGGATCAAATTCACTGAGCCACATCTCCAGTCATTTTTATTGTTTATTTTGAGGCGGGGTCTTGGTAAATTGCTGCCACTGTCATGGAGTTTGTGATCCTCCTGCCTCAGCCTCCTGAGTAGCTGAGATTATAGCCTTGCACTGAGCCCCCAGTTTACATTCATATTCTAAGCAGCAGACTGGAGGAAGGAGGCAAGAGAAAGAAAGCAAAGGGCATATGGTACTTTCCCTACCACCACTCTGGTTTTGTTTTTTTGTTTTGTTTTTTGGTACCAGGGATTGAATCCAGCAGTAATTAACCACTGAGCCACATCCCCGGCACTTTTTATATTTTATTTTGAAACAGAGTCTCACAGAGTTACTTAGGACCTTGCTAAATTGCTGAGGCTGACTTCGAACTTGCTGTCCTCCTGCCTCAGCCTTCCAAGCTGTTGGTGTTACAGGCCTGAGCCAGCACACCTGGCTTGTTTTGGTTTTTGTGGTGGGATCTCACTATGTTGACCAGGCTGTCTTGACCTCCTGGGCTCTGTGATCCTCTCACCTGAGTCTTTCCTAGAACTGGGACCGCAAATATCTGCCACTGCCATCATGCCTGGAAACAGGTGTCTTTTAAGGTAGTTCCCCAGAAGATGACACACAACACTTTTATCCACTTTTTTTTATTGGTGCAGTGTAGTTGAACATAATGGTGGTATTTGTTGTTACATATTCATGCAGGTACACTGTTTTCCAAAGCAGATACACCATGTTACATTCCCGCGAACCGTGCGCAATCCTTCCATGTACTCACTAACTCTTGTCTGTACTGGTCTCTTTGTTTATTTGTTTTATTTTGCAGTGCTGAGGATCAAACCTAGGACCTTGACATGGTAGAACATTACTGTACCACTGAGTTTGTTTTTTTATTTTTTAAGACTGGGAACTGGAACCTGGGATCCTCTACCACTGACTACATCCCCAATTCTTCTCATTTTTTATCTTGCAACAGGGTCTCACTAGATTTCCCAGAGTGGCCTTCAGTTTGCAATCATCTTGCCTCAGCCTCCAGAGTCCCTGGGATTACAGGAATGTACCACTGCTCCTGGCACTTTTTACTATAGTCTTCCTAGAGGGTGTCAAGTGGTATTTCATTGTTTGGATTTCCCTGGTGGCTAAAGATTGTGAGTATCTTTTCAGATGCTATTCATGTTATTCTCCCCCCAACTGTTTTTTATGTCTTCTTTGTCTTACTTCTCCGTTTCATGAGGTTGGATTGCCCATTATTTCATCAAAGCCACAGCTTCTTTCTTATGTTTTAATATCTGGTAGGATTATTCCCTAAACTCCACCTTCCCCATATTTCCTATATTTTTTCTGAAACATCTCAGATATTCCTTTTTATTAATTTCTTATGAGGAGCTTTAGAAATTGGCATACTACTATTTTAACAACAGAAACATCTTTGTTCACTGTCATTCCTTATCTACCCTTCCAGTATTGGGATGCAGTTCTCATTAGTGGATGCAGAAAAGACTACCCCAAAATATGTCTCCTTGGCATACTGAACAGTTTGTTTTTTTGTACTGGGGATTGAACCCAGCGGTGCTTCACCACTGAGTCACATCTCCAGACCATTTTGTTTTTTATTTTGAGACAGGATCTTGCTAAGTTTTTGAGGCTGGCCTCAAACTTTTGATTCTGTTGCCTTAGCCTCCCAAGTCTACATTGAATGTTTTAAGCTGAAGGGAAACTGAGAATATTGCAGAAGCAGGAGGGTCTCTCTGACCCACCCCCTCTCCTAAAGCATACCATGGAAATTTGAATCCTGTGTCCGCTATTTTTTGTCTGAAGCAGATCATAAAACTTAATGAATACCACTCTCTGACTTTCTCCCTTCTTTCTGCCCTGAAGACTTCACACAACAGGTATCTTCTATCCCAGGAGGGAAAAAAATGTCACAGAGAAACCAACAAGAATCTGTGAACAAGCCTTGCTAAGTTCCCCCAGTTTATTGTTTTTTCCACATTTTTTATTGG